>CAUYQG010143648.1:0-15549 GCA_963574415.1 Tarsius wallacei | reverse complement strand
AAGTGTTCCCTTTTTGCCACATCCTCTCTAGCATCTGTTGTTTTTTGAGATATTGATGATGGCCATCCTGACTAGAGTTAGGTGATATCTCAGTGTAGTTTTAATTTGCATTTCTTTGTGATTAGTGAGGCTGAGCATTTTTTCATGTATCTGTTGGCTGTTCCTATGTCTCCTTTTGAGAAGTGTCTATTCATACTGTTTGCCCATTTTGTAATGGGGCTGTTTATTTTTTTTTCTTTTTGGTACATTTGAGCTCCTTGTATGTCCTAGATGTCAGACCTTTATCAGATATACAATTGGTAAACATTTGTTCTCAATTTGTGGACTGTCTCCCAGTTCTCTTAATAGTTTTTTTGGCAGATTCCTATTCTTACATCTTTAAACTTCAGGCACCTTCAATGTACTCTTCCTCTGTTGCAATGCACCTATCAAGATGATTTTTCCACTGTTCAAAACAGTTTTTGAATTGTAATGCCTTTTAGTGTTTCTGCCATTTTTTTGTTTCACCTCTTCCACATCACCAAAGCATTTCCCTCTGAGGCCTTTTACATTCTGGGAAACAAAGAAGAAGTTGCTTGGAGTGAGATCTGGTGATTAGACAAAGTGGGGCACAGGAGTCATGCTGTTTTTTGATCAAAAACTGCTGAACAATTAGTGCAGTGTGAGCAGGTTGCATGTGTAAATCACCCATCATGAAATGGACAAACATGTTGAAAGAATCTCTAAAAACAATTCACTGAAGTGAAATTCAGCCTCTCATACCAACCCTAGCTGGTACACTGATGTCGATGTGACCCCTAGAACACTTACTTAGTTGGGGAAGCCTGTACCAGAAGAGACCCACCCTCCAAAAGATAATTCTGTGTTTTTTGGGGGTTCTCCCTTGCAGAATAAGAGAATGATGTGATATTTATCTCTGACATGCATTGTGTGAATCTTTAGTATCGAATAACATACCATATTTGATGTTCTTGTATTATTATTAGAAAATCAGAATTGACATGCAATTTAACACCATTTTATGATCTAGAATATTGACTAGAGACAACTACAACGTATTTTGATACCTTCTATAAATATTCATAGATTGGGAAGGTTTGTAGACATAAATGAAGAAAATAAGATGTGTTAGTTTATCCTGTATGAGGTTATATGAGGCCAGAGATTATTCTCATTGAGGAAGATAAATTTATAGATAAACTCATTAAATATAATTCTCATCCAAGAAGATGAATCCATAGATCACCTCATGAACATAATAGTTGGACATTTGTTCATTAATTGTCTATTAATGACTTCACTTATGAACCTGTTTGAAATGTGTATCTATTTTCTGAACACACTAGCTCCTACATCAGAAACAAGCACAATTTCAGTAATAAGTTATCTGATCCCAGATTCCTTCACCAGAGTCCATGGAACAATATTACATTGTCCTTCAAATTCCACATTATCCATGAGATAAAACTCTCAAAGCACACAGACTCCAAGTGCACCTGCCACTTGTGCTCCTGGTAGACAGAGGAAAGCCTCCCCAAGACCTCTGCAATGAGATGTGCACTTGCTCCATGCACATGGCCGCCACCCTGACTCCACATCCACTGGGGATGGTGTGCCATGCTTTCTCTAAGATACTGACCCAGGCCATTTCTGAGCCTCCTGAGCCCTCCATAGCTTATCAGCATCCTGTTTTATGACGTGGATGGTCTTGATGTCACAGCTGCCCGCATGGAGTCAGGAAGTTTCTCAACCAGTTCTGAGCCTCACTCTCACCTTCCAGAGCTGTGTTTTCCCCAAAGGTTCTTGGAGATATTTGTGTTGACAACACAAAGGTGATATAAACAAAGCTATTTCAGTGGCTTATACACAGTTGCTTTCCCTTAGACACAAGCCAAAATTCTGTGACCTTGGTCCAGAGGCATGAATGAAAGCTTGTTCCTACTTTATCTGACATGGGATCTTATTCAGATTTATATTTTCTGTCTGGAAAAATCTTTCCCCATATTATAAGCCATTGGTCAAATGTAAAAATGTTCCCAATGGACTCAGACAGCAAAAACCTATTCACATTGATTCAGTATTGGCTTCTAGTTAATCCCAACTGAAAACCACTGTATAGCAATTTATTTAAATTTTCAGTAATTCCCCTCAATTCACTTTCTCAGAATTGAATTAATATTTGTTTGAAGAAAAACAAATTTACTAACTAACAAAACTTGAATGAATTAGAACAAATATCAAACTCTGAAGGAAAGGATTTCATTATCGTTTAACCAATTTTAATTAGTTATACAAAAAAACTCCTGACACAGAAACACTATTTCAGCATCACTGTCATCATGTTACATGTATTTATTTAAGACATCTCATATAGAAGAAACTCTACTTTACAATGGTGGTATATAGGTAAGTAATGTGGAAATATTCCTTTTCCCCATGTTTCTAAAATCAAAACAAGAACTTAACATATTAAACAAATAAGACATAGAATAGCTAGCTTAACAGGTGAGAGCAGAGAGAAAGACACAGGGAAGATCAAGAAAACTTTGCAGGCCATGAGAGAGTTTAGATATGTGTCCCCTAAGTGATGAAAGAACTGAAGGATTTTGAGTTAAGAGAGTCTTAACCATATGATCATAATATTTGGGTTTTAAAAATTGTAGAATCAATTGTTATGTACAAAAGAGGACCCAAAGGACCAGAACTGGGCTTCCCAGGAGCTGAGAAGGCTCAGAAGGGTAGTAGACCTGGTGGGAGGGAGGAGGCAAGGCATTTGAGACTGTAATGGAGCCAGAATTAAGATGCCTTGTAAAATGATGCAGGACAGAGGGTGACATGGGGGTGATGGAGGAGGAGGAGGAGGAACAAAGAATACTTCTCTCTTTCTGGTTTCTGAATTTTTCTTTCACGTTGGTGATGTTCCATGTGTACATCTAGGAAAAGGTATCCTTTCGGCTCTTGAGCTCCAAACTCCAGAAATCTGACCCAAGTCTGTGAAAATATCCTACAAATCATATGGGGGTCAAAGTCTAGGATGAAATATACTGGCATTTCAGAAATTATGTTTTTAACTTTCTTTTGTGTTTTGTTTGTTTTGTTTAGTTTTTTAGCAAGAAGCTTTGAGACACTTGGTAAGTTGTTATTCCTTTCTATGCTAAATTGCAGTGCACCCAGATATGATGATCACATTCACTGAGATAGCAATGGGAGTCAATACTTTTTAGCCACACAGTTTACTTACTCCTCAATTCTCTTAACTCTAATGGTATCTTCAATCATGTGGGCCTATGATAAACAACACCTGGTCCTGAGTGACACTTGATCAAGAAAAACAGTGTAAAGTTTATTTAATGTTTGAAATGTTTTGCTTTGTTTTTAGTCTATATACTCACAAACCAAATTTTGCTTTGTGTGGTGATTGACTCAGGGAGAGATTATAGAATGTCTTTTGTCCTTGATTTTTGTCTTTTTCTCAGATGAGATATACACAAAGGTTTATCATGCAAACTTGTGTCATATTTCTGGAGTTTTAAGTTCCTTGACTTAGAGTTGACAGGTGGCCTGCCTCTGTCCTGTGGGTGGAAAGACTGTGTCCTAGCTCATTTCAGTGACCTTAGTCCACAAGACAGCACCTGCTCAAAATAGAACCTCAAAAACACTCACTGAGTGGATAGGAAATGTTTATAGTTTACTCAATAATGTTGTGACAATAAAAGGAACCAATGCAGCAGAAACTAAAAAGCAATCAAGAGTGACTTGTGGTAGACTCAAAAGTAAATTCTACAGCCTCAGTGATATTTTACCTCTAACAGGCTGGGTAATATCCCATGCGTACATCTGGGACAAGTTTCCTTTTCAGTCTTTCAGACTCAAACCTAAGAAATCTGGCCGAGACTTTCACTGATATCCTACAAATCACAAGGTGTCAAGCCTAGCATGAAATTTATTGGTATTTCAGAAATTATATATTTTTACTTTCTCTTTCTTTTTGTTTAAACACTTTGATAAACTGGGTAAGTTTGCTCTTCTCTCCTATACTAAATTGAGTGCACCTGGATATGCTGATTTCATTCACTGAGAATGTGATGGGATCCAATAATTTTTAACCACAGAAATCACTCATACATTAATTCTCTTAACACTAATGGTCTCTTTAATGGAATAGGCCCCTGAGAGAGAGCACCTGTCCCTAAGTGGCACTTGGCCAAGAAAAGAGGGTCTAAATTTTATTTAATATTTGTGATTTTTTGCTTTGTCTTTGGTCTTTAAATCACAAAGAGTTAGTTTGTATGTTAACTGACTTGGAGAAAGATTATAGGATGTGCTTTTTCTTTGCTTTTTCTCTTTTTCTCAGATAAAAGATATATAAAGTTTTTCTTTCCTTTTATTATAATAAGAAAATGAATTTATTATTAAAATGCCAAGAGACAGCTAGTTTATTATCCATTGTTGTGTCACCACAGTGTATATTATATATACTCTTTAGAACATTCAGTCATTTCGTGGTGTTATAAGAGTGCTTATTTTCATAGAAAATATGGAAAACTACTTTCTAAATGAATATAGCAGATTATGATAAAGCATCTTGCATGATCCTTTTCTGTTGATGTGAGGATAAAAATATTCTGGGTTTATACATAAAAATATATTCAAAGCGGCTGTATCTGGGTAATGCAATCTATGTGGAATGATTTTTTTTCTCTACCTCTTTAATTTTTTTAAGAAAATGAACACTTCGTTTTTATAATAAGTAATTTTTGACATACATGAAGCAAAAAGATTAAACTCTTATAAAAATCTGCAGAAACATCTGAGGTGACTCCCCCACTCTTTTTTTTTAAAGACAAATGTACTTACAGTTAGCCTGCTTCTGCCCTAGTGGTTGAATAGACTCTGTCCTGTTCATCATGATGTCCCTAGTGTAGAAGACAGCTCTGGTCAAAGTAGATCCTCAATAAACATTTGCTAAGAAAATGTTTACAGTTTACTCAGGGATGTCATGAACATAAATTGAATCAATGCAGCACAAAGTGAGATGTAATAAGAAGTGGCTTGTAGTGCCTTCAGAAGCAAATTATACAGCCTCAGTGGCAGTTTGGCTCTCACAAACTGTTAATGTCCTGTATAGACGTCTAGGACAAGGTGTCTTTCAGTCCTTGATCTTCAAAATCTGGAAATCTGAACCAGACCTTCACTGATATCCTAAAAAACCATATGGGGGTTAAAACCTACAATGAAATTTATTGGCATTTCAGAAATTTTATATTTTTACTTTATCTTTTTTTTTTCAGTTAAACTTTTTGAGGAAGTTGGTAAGTTCCGTGATTTTCTCTTACGCTAAAGTGAAGTCCACCTGAACATGCTGATTTCATCCACCTGAGAAGGTGAAGGGATCCAATAATTTTTCACCACAGAGTTCACTAATTTATTTATTCTCTTTTAACACTAATGATGTCTTCAGTCACGTGGACTCCTGAAAGATAGTACTTGGCCTTGAGTGGCACTTGGCCAAGAGAAGAAGTTTAAACTTTATTCATTGTTTATAATTTATTTCCTTGTCTTTAGTCTTTATAATTACTAGTCATATCTTGTTTTGGATGTTGATTGACTCAGTGAGGGATTATATGACATATTTTCTTTGCTTTTTCTGTTTTTCTCAGACGAGAGAAATGCAAAATTTTTATATGCTTTTATTATAATAAGCAAAAATTTATTTGAATGCCAGGAGACAGCTACTTTATTATATATTGTTGTGTCACTAGAGTGTATATTTTATATATTCTTTGGCCACTCAGTTATTCAGTGATGATATAGAAGAGTGCTATTTTCACAGAAACAATAAAAAACTAGTTTTCAAATGAATGGAGCAGATTATGATAGCATCTGGCATGATCCCTTTCTGTTGATGTGGGGATAAAAAATGATCTGAGTGTATATGCTACAATATATTTAACATGGTTATATATAGATAATGAAAACCTAATGGAATTTTTTTTCCTTTTTATTGCTTTAATGAAATAAACACATTGTGTTTGTAATAAATAGCATTTGTAATTAAGTAAAAACAAAATCCCTGTCAAAATCTGCAGGAATCCCTGAGGTGTCTGTTTTCCTTGTGAGGCCCATGGAGTCATAGTTTACAGGTGGCCTGCCTCTTCTGTGGGTGGAGAGACTATGTCATGCTCATCATGACGTTCCTAGTCCAGAAAACAACACCTGGTCAAAGTAGATTCTCAGTAAACATTTGATGAGTGGATAGAACACTTTTATAGTTTACTCAGGGATGTCATAAAGATAAATTGGACCAATGCAATAGGAACTGAGACGAAATCAAGGGTGTTTTATAGTGGACTCAGAAGCAAATAATGCAGCCTCAGTGATGATTTGGCTCTTATAAGCTGTTTGATGTTCCATGTGGATGTCTACGACAAGTTCTATTTCAGTCCTTGAGCCTCAATCTTCAAAAATGAGACCCAGACCTTCACTGACATCTTACAAATTACATAAGGGTCAAAGTATAGATTGAAAAATCTTGGAATTAAATAAATTATTGTTTTTTGCTTTTTTCTTTTTTAGACAAACTCAATGAAAAAACCTGGTAAGTTCTTTTGGTTTGTTTAGTTTTGTTTTGTTTGTATTCTCTCCTATGCTAAATTGTAGTACACCTGAAAATGCTGATTTCATTCACTGAGAAGTTGATGGGATCCAATACCTTTTAGCCACAGAATTCTCTCATTCATTAGTTCTCTTAACACTGATGGTCTCTTCAGTCACATAGGCCCTTGAGAAGTAGCATGTGGCCCTGAGTGGCACTTGGCCAAGAAAATAGGTCTAAAGTTTATTTCTTTATCTTTAGACTTTGTAATCACAAACCATATTTTTTCCTTTGGATGTAGACTGACTCAGAGAAACATTACACAATGTCTTTTGTCTTTGTTTTTTCTCTGTTTCTCAGATGAGAAATGTACAAAACATTTCTTTGCTTTTGTCATAACAAGAAAAAATTTATTTAAATGTCAAGCGAGGTCTAGTTTATTATACAATGTTATGCCATAACAGGCTATATTATGTACTCTTTAGACCATTCAGTCAAACAGTCATTTTATGGAATGGTGCTTATTTTCACAGAAAATATTAAAAACTAGTTTCTAAATGGATGCATAGATTATGAAACTGTATATTTTATGATCCTTTTTAAATAATGTGTATGTTCTGGGTATACACACCACAATATATTTAAAGTGGTTATATCTGGGTAATGAAATTCAAATGATTTGATTTCTATCTATCGCTCTTCTTTTTTGATGATTGAGCACATTTTATTTATAATAAATGGCATTTGTCATTAAGTGAAAACATAAAACCTTTATTAAAATCTGTAGGAATGCTCAAAGTATCCCTTTTTATTGTAAGGTAAAAGGACTTACTGTTGACAGGCTGCCTGCCTCTGCCTCTGTGATTGAGAAGACTGTGTTCTGCTCATTATGTCCCTAATGCAGAAGAAAGAACTGATCAATGTAGATATTCAATAAACATTTGCTAAGGAAATGTGTGCAGAAGACAGCACCTGGGCAAAGTAGATCCTTAATACACATTTGCTGAGTGGATGGGAAATGTGTGCAGTTTACGCAGGGATGTCATGAAGATAAACTGGACCAATGCAGTACAAACTGAGAAATAATAAAATGTGGCTTGTGGTGGACTCAGAATAAAATTATACAGTCTCAGTGACAGGTTGGCTCAAAAAGTTGGGTGTAGTCCCATGTGGACATCCCGGAAAAGATGTCCTTTTATTCCTTGAACAACAAACTCCAGAAATCTGAGCCAGATCTTCACTGATATCCTACAAATCATAAGGGGGTCAAAGTCCACAGTGAAATTTATTGATATTTTAGAAATTATATTTTTTACTTTCTCAATTTTTTCTTTTTAGTTGAATTATCTGACAAAGTTGGTAAGTTCTTTTATTCTCTCTTATGGTAAAGTGAAGTCCATCTAAACATACTGATTTCATCCAATGAGAAGGTGATGCGATCCAATAATTTTTCACCACTGAGTTCACTAATGCATTTATTCTTTTATAACACTAATGGTATCTTCAGTCACGTGGACTCCTAAAAGACAGTACTTGGCCTTGAGTGGCACTTGGCCAAGAGAAGAGGTCTAAACTTTATTCATTGTTTATAATATATTTCCTTGTCTGTAGTTTTTATAATTACTAGTGATATCTAATTTTGGATGTCGATTGACTCAGTGAGAGATTATATGGCATGTTTTGTCTTTGCTTTTTCTCTTTTTCTCAGATGAGAGAAATGCAAAATTTTTATTTGCTTTTATTATAATAAGCAAAAATTTATTTGAATTCCAGGAGGTGATTACCTTATAATATATTGTTGTGTCACTAGAGTGTATACCTTATATATTCTTTAGGCCATTCAGCCTTTCAGTGATGATATAGAAGAGTGATATTTTCACAGAAAATATTAAAAACTAGTTTTCAAGTGAATAGAGAAGAATATAAAGTAGCATTTTGCATTATACCTTTCTGTTGATGTGGGAGTAAAAAGGATCTGGGTGTATACACCGTAGTGTATTTTAAGTGGTTTTGTGTGGGTAACGTAAATTTAATGGGATTGTGTTTTCTCTCTCTTTTTGATTTTTTAAAATAAAATAAACACATTGTGTTTGTAATAAATAGTATTAGGAATTAACCAAAAGCATAAAATCCCTATCAAAATCTGCAGGAATGCCCGAGGCACCCCTTTTTCGTATGAGGCTCACGGAATTAAGGTTGACAGGCAGACTGCCTCTGCCCATGGGGACGGAGAGACTGTGTTGTGTACATGATGTCCCTAGTACAGAAGACAGCACCAGGACAAAACAGATTCTCAATAAACATTCGCTGAGCTGATAAGAAAGGCTTTCAGGCATGTCATGAGGATAAACTGAACCATTGCAGCAGAAACTGATAAATCACAAAAGATTGTCTTGTGGTGAATTCAGAAGCAAATTAAACAGCCTCAGGAATAGTTTGTCTTTAACAAGCTGAGTGATGTCCCATGTGGACTCCTAGGACAAGGAACCCTTTCAGTCCCCGAGCCTCAGTCTCAAAAACTCTGACCCAGACATTTACTGACAAATTACACAGGGGTCAAAGCATAGGATGAAAAATCTTGGAATTAGATAAATAATTATTTTTTACCTTTTCCTTTTTTGGATAAACTCAATGAAAAACCTGGTAAGTATTTTCTTTTATTCTCTCTTATGGCAAATTGAAGTGCACCTGGACATGCAGATTTCATTCACTGAGAAGGTGATGGGATCCAATACCTTTTAGCCACTGAATGCACTCGTTCATTAATTCTCTTAAAACTAATAGTCTTTTCAGTCATGTAGACTCCTAAGAGACAGCACGTCATCCTGAGTGCTTGACCAAGAAAATAGGTCTAAATTTTGTTTCTTTTTCTTTAGACTTGGTAATTACAAACCACATTTTTACTTTGGATGTAGATTGACTCAGAGAAACATTATACAATGTCTTCTGTATTTTTTACTCTCTGTTTCTCAGATGAGAGATATACAAAGTTTTTCTTTGGTTTTGTCATAGTAAGGGAAAAAGTCATTATTTAAATGCCAAGTGAGGTCTAGCTTACTATACAATTTTATACCAAAACCGGCTATATCATATACTCTTTAGACCATTCAGTCAAACAGTCATTTGATAGAATGGTGCTTATTTTCACAGAAAATATCAAAAACGAATTTCTAAATGAATACACAGATTATGAAAGCATATTTCATGATTCATTTTTGTTGATATGTGGGTAGAAATGTTCTGGGTGTATACACCACAGTATATTTAAAGTGGTTATATCTGGGTAATGAAATTCAAATGGATTTGTTTTCTTTCTAACTTTAATTTTTTAATGAAATAAACACACTGTAATGAGTATTACTTTTTATTAAACAAAAGCTTAAACCTATTGTCAAAATCTGCAGGAATGCCTTAGGGACCCTTTCCCCGTGGTTGGAGACATTGTTTTCTACTCATCTTGAAGTCCCTAGTGCAGAAAAACAGCACCTGGCCAACATAGATTTTCAATAAACACTCACTGCTTGGATAGAAAATGGTACATTTTTAAACAATGTCATGAAGATAAAATGAACCACTGCGGCCAAAACTGAGACGTAAACAAGACTGGCTTATGGTGGATTCAGAAGCAAATTATACAGTTTCAGAGTTTTGCTGTAACAAACTGGGTGTTGTTCCATATGGACATCTAGGACAAGGTCCCCTGTCAGTCCTTGATCCTCAGGCTATAAAAATCTGAGGCAGACTTTCACTGATATCCTACAAATTGCATAGGACTCAAAGCCTATGATTAAATATCCTGATATTTTAGAATTAATAATTTTTACTTTCTTCTTATTTAGACAAACTCAATGACAAATTCGGTGAGTTCTGTTATTCCCTCCTATACTTAATTACAGTTTACCTGGATATGCTGATTTAATTCACTGAAAAGGTGATCCAATAGTTTTCTGCCATAAAATTCACTCGTTCATTCATTTTCTTAACATTAACGGTCCCTTCAGTCGCAAAGGCCCCTAAGAGACAGCATGGGACCTGAATGGCACTTGGCCAAGAAAAGAGATCTAAAGTTTACTTAATGCTGACAATTCATTTCTTTTTCATTAGTCTATATAGTCAAAATCCACATTTTTACTTTAGATGTGGTTTGACCTGAAGAGGGAGTATATGATATTTTTTGTCTTTGATTTTTCTCAGATGAGAGATATACAAGGTTTCTCTTTGCTTTTATCATAATAAGGAAATAATTTCATTATCTAAATGTCAACATAGGTATAGCATTTTCTACAATCTAATGCCATAACACTGTACATTATATACTCTTTCAGCCATTTGGTCATGCAATGATGTTATAGAAGAGAGTTTATTTTCACAGAAAATATTAAAAACTAGTTTTTAAATTAACAGCATAGATTATAAACCAGCATCTTACATGATCTTTTTCTATTTATGTTGGGGTAAAAACATTCTAGTTGTGTATAGCACAATATATTTTAAATGGTTATCACTGGGTAATGAAATCCAAATGAAATTTTTTTTCTCTATATCTTTTTAATTGAAATGAAGACATTGCATATTAGTAAATGGTATTTATCATCAAGAAAAAAAGGTAAAATACCCTGTTCAAAAGCTGCAGAAATGCCTAAGGCACTCCTTTTTCTTATAAGGTGCATGAGTCAGAGTTGACAGGCAGCCTGTCTCTGCCCCTGTGAGTGGTAAGACTGTGTCCTGCTCATCGTGATGTCCCTAGTCCAGGAGACAGCACCTGGTCAAAGTAGATAATAAACATTGAATGAGTGGATAAGAAATGTTTGCAAGTTACTCAACGATGTCATGCAGTCAAGTCTGAGATGGAATAAGTGGTGGCTTTTGATGGACTTCAGAAGCAAATTATACAAACTCGATGGCAGTTTGGCTCTAACAAGCTGGGTGATGTCCCATGTGGATGTCTAGGACAACTTGCCATTTCAGTCCACGAGACTCAAACTCCAGAAATCTGACTCAGACCTCTACTGTCCTACAAATTACATAGGTGTCAAACCTAAGATGCAATTTCTTGGTATTACATAAAGTAATATATATTTTTATCAATTTTTTTAAACAAGATCAATAATGAGCTGGGTAAGTTCATTGCTCTCTCCTGTGCTAAATTGAAGTGCACCTGAATATGCTGATTTATTCACTGAGAAGGTTATAGGGTTCAACAATTTTTGCCACATAGTCCATTTATTCATTAACTCTTTTAACATTAATGGTCTCTTATGTCACATAGACCTCTGAAAAACAGAACTTGTACTAGAGTGGCACTAGGCTAGGAAAAGTTATCTAGAGTTTATTTAATGTTTATAATTTATTGCTTTGTCTTTAGTCTTTATAATTGTAAACCACATTTTTACTTTGTATGTTTATTGATTCAGAGATAGACTATAGGACATCTTTTGTCTTTGCTTTTTCTCTTTTTCTCTGAAGAGAGGTATACATGTTTTTCTTTTTTTATCATAAATAAGAAAAAAGTTCATTTATATTATATATTAATATATATTATATAATCACATTATTAGAGTGTATTTTATATAATTTTAGACATTCAGCTGTTCACTGATGCTATTGAAGTGTGCTTATTTTAACAGAAAATTAAAAAACTACTTGTTAAAAGAACAGATCATGAAGTAGCAACTTGCATGATCCTTTCCTATTTATATGGGGGTAAAAGTGTCCTGGGTGTACACATCATAATATACTTAAAGTGGTTATATCTGGGTAATGAAGTCCAAATAAAATTTCTTTTCTATATCTCTTTGCTTTAATTAATAAAATGAGCACATTGAATTTGTTATGAATGTATTTGTCATTAGACATAAACATAGGATCCCTTGTCAAGACCCACAGGAATACCTATTATGTCCCTTTTTCTTGTAAAACACATGGATTTACAATTGACAGAAGACCTGCCTCTGCCCCTGTGTGTGAAGAGACCATGCCCTGCTCATCATGATGTCCCTAGTGTAGAAGCAGCACTTGATTTAAGTAGATCCTCAATAAACATTTGCTGAGTGTATAGGAAATGCTTGCAGTTTACTCAGAGATGTCATGAAGATGAATTAAACTAATGCAGTAGAATCTGAAAAGTAAAAAGGAGTGGCTTGTGGTGGACTTCAGAAGCAAATTATATAAACACAGTGACATTTGGGCTCTAACAAGTGGGTGTTTACTCATGTGGACATCTGGGACAAGGTGCCCTTACAGTCCTTAAGCCTTAAACTTCAGAAATCAGACCCAGGACTTCACTGACATCCTGTAAATTGTGTAGTGGTCAAAATGTAGGATGAAATTTCTTGCTATTACATAAATTAATATTTCTATCAATTTTTTTAAGTTTGATTTAAAAGGAGCTGGGTGAATTCTGTTATCCTCTCCTATGCTAAATTGAAGTGCACCTGGATATGCTGATGTCATTCACCGAGGTGATGAGATCCAGTAGTTTCTAGTCACAGAATTCACTCATTCATTAATACTCTTAACACTAATGATCTCTTCTGTTGCTTGGCTCCCAAGAGAGAGCACTGGGCCTTGAGTGAAACTTGACCAACAAAAGTGGTCTAGAAGTGGTTTATATTTTATCGCTTTACCTGTAGTCTTTATAATCACAAACTATTTTTTTTCTTTGGATGTGGATTAACACAGGGAGAGATTGTAGGTCATCTTTGTCTTTTTCTCTGATGAGAGGTATACTAAGTTTTTCTTTGCTTTTACTATAAGAAGGAAAATATTCATTATTTCAGTACAAAGAGATGACTGGCTTATTATATACTCATGTCATTACAGTGTATATTATATACACCTTATACCATTTAGCCATTTATGGATGTTATAGATGAGTGCTTATTTCCACTGAAAAATCTAAAAACTAGTCATTAAAACAATAGAGATTATGATGTAGTATCTTGCATGATTCTTTTTTGTTGATGTGAGGGTAAAAATGTTTTTACTCGGAACTCCGCCCAGAAGATGGCGACGAAACAGCCTGGTCTATGAGACGCTCCACAAGGGAGAATGCGGAAGGCCTCTGGCTGTCTCTCCGGGGGCTGCGCATCCCATCATTGGCAGCCCGCTGTTCACGCAGAATTCAGCCATCACCACCGCTGAAGCATCACGCCGGTCTGGACAACCCCTGAAGCTGTGGACAGAGCAGCTGCCGCCACAGCCACCGCCTCAGTAGCGGCCATTATAGATCACCCCTCCCATGCCTGAGGCGATCCACGACTTCAGACTCTGAAGCTTCTCCAAGCAAGATCTGCTGAGAGCGCAGCTGATCCCACTGTACCTGTGACATCCAGCCAGGCCGTGGGCCCGAGGCAGGATCCTATCTCCAGCTTCTCTCTGGTTCTATGAGCTGACCCTCATCCAGCTCACTCCCCATTTGGGGCAGAGAAGCTGAGACAGAGACCATAAAGGGCGACAATCCGAAGCAGTGAGATAGTACCACCTGCTGGCGATTCATGGTAACAACACCAAAACGGGCAACAACAAAAAAAGACACAGGCCAGATTTGACTAGTGATCTGGCTGCTGACCTGAACTGCCCTTCATGGCAGGCCAGGGGCAACTGACTGTAACTGTAAACAAATTCACCAGCCTCAGAAGACAGCTAGAAATCAGAGTTGAAAGCACACTGGACTTAAACGAAATGTCTCAGAGTGTGCTTGATTGGTTCTGTTAATTTAATGACTTGATTCTATTCCTACTGTTTGTTTGTTTTGTTTATTAATTTGTTTTTTCTTTCTTGTTTTTTTTTTCTCTTTTTTTCTTTTTTCCGTTTTGCTCTTCCTTTTCTTCTCTTCTCTCCTCTCTGTAAACCACTTCTTTGCATAGAGGAACAGCACAGCAATAAAGTGGTTGGTTAGCTTGTATGTTAGCATCAATGTATGTTTTAGGTTTTTTTTGCATGGGAGTTGGGCAGTCTGTAGCTGTGGTCTACTGTTTTTATCTGTTTCAGTTTAGGCCTCTCTCTCCATTTGTTGGCACACTCATTTGTTTTCCCCCTTACTCTTCTCTCTCCCCACCCCCCTCTTCCCCCCACTATCTACTCCATTCTCCTCCCTCTGTTAACCTCATTTTATTTCAGGGAGTAAACCTACAACCCCATTGCACGAACAGACTACAAGACAGTGCAAAGCGGGTTTCAGATTATCCATACACCTGTCAACGGATACCAGGACCTGCAGATAGATTCTGAATCACAGCTCCCCCCTTAAGTAAACCTCAGAACTGCAAAAAGGGCCACTTCCAATCTATAGTGCAACCCCAGCAACCCCTTTATCCCTAAATAGCAGAGTTAAAGAAGACAGTGATGTGTAGGGAAGGAACCAGTAGGGAGTTAAACACTGCACAAATGAAGAAAAACCAAAAGAAGAATATAAGTCTCACACAGACCCCTGGGAGGTCAGACACTGAGAAAACAGACTTTGGAACACAAACAATGAAGAGCCCCCAGAATGACTGGTCACATGCAACAAACCCACATATGAAGACATTAATAGAGATAATTAAAAAAATTCAGGAGAGACAGGAAAACAGGAAGGAGCTGATGTCAGAAATAATAGCAGTAAAGAATACTGTGATGGAAATAAATAACAAACTAACAAGTATGGAAAGCAGATTGAGCCAAGCAGAAGAAAGAATCTCAGAGCTTGAAGAACAAAACACAGAAATAACCCAAACTGTCAAAAACATAGAAAAGAAGCTCAAAAAGACAGAACAAAACCTGCAACAGATGAATGACCACTTCAAGAGACTGAACCTAAGACTAATTGGTCTCCCTGAGGCAGAGAGAGAAACAGAGGCCACACTGGAACAAACATTTCATGAAATCATCCAAGAAAACTTCCCTCATCTCATCAGTGACACAAAAATTCAAACACAAGAGATTCAGAGAACCCCTGCAGGACAACAAATGAG
>CAUYQG010143639.1:0-36008 GCA_963574415.1 Tarsius wallacei | reverse complement strand
CCCCTCCCTCCCCTAGCAGTTTCCCTCAACTGCCAATCCCACACCCCTCCTCTGGCAGTTTCCCACTACTGCCAATCCCTTTCTTACAGTATTATAATTGTTCAAGGTCCGCTTATGAGTGAGAGCTTATGGTACTCTGTTTTTTTGTTTCTGTGATAGATCACTGAAGATGATCGAGTCTAAATCCATCCAAGTTGCTGCAAAGTTCATATGTTTGTCCTTCTTTATGACTGCATAATATTCCATTGTGTATACATACCATATTTTTTTAATCCAGTCTAGCTTCAATGGGCAGCACAGTTGGTTCCACCTGTTTGCTATTGTAAATAGAGCTGCAACAAACATACGTGTGCAGGTATCTTTTTTGTAGAATGATTTGATTTCCTCCGGGTATATTCCCAATAGGGGAATTCCTAGGTCATATGGAAAGTCAATTTCTAGTTCTTTCAAAAATCGCCACACTGTCTTCCAAAGAGGTTGCACTAGTTTGCATTCCCACCAGCAGTGTAGAAGTGTTCCTTTTTCTCCGCATCCTCGCCAGCATCTGTTGATATTTGTTTTATTAATGATGGCCATTCTTACTGGGGTTAGGTGGTATCTCAATGTGGTTTTGTTTTGCATTTCTCTGATGAACAGTGAAGCAGTTTTTGACTTTTTAATGATAGCCATCCTGACTGGTGTGAGGTGATATCTCATGGCAGTTTTGATTTGCATTTCTCTGATGGTTAGTAAAGCTGAGCATTTTTTTTTCAAATTTGTTGATTGCTTGGATGTCTTTCTTTGAGAAATGTGTTTATGTCCTTTGCCCACTTCTTAATAGGGATGTGTGTGTGTGTATGTACGTGTGTGTGTGTGTGTGTGTGTGTTTTCTGTTGATTCATTTGAGTTCCTTGTACATCCTGAATGTTAAGTCTTTGTCAAATGCATAGCTTGCAATATTTGTTTCCATCCTGTGGGTTGATGGCTTCTTTTGCTGTGCAAAATTTTTCAGCTTGATAAGGACCCACCTGTCAAATTAGCTATTGTGGCATTTGCTTTTGAGAGCTTGGTCATAAACTATCGCCTGCTCCAATGTCCAGGAATGTGTTTCCTAAGTTTTTTTCGAATAGTTTTTATAGCTTGGGGTTTCACAGTTAAGACCTTGATCTGTTTTGAGTGAAGTTTTGTATATGGTGATAGGTAGGAGTCCAGTTTCATTCTGTCTCTACCCAGGGAAGCCCTCTGTGCCAACCCAGTGCTGGAAGGACGCTAACGGAAGGGTGGGGGAGAGAGGGAGTTCCTGGACTGTCTCTCCCTTGGCTGAGACTGCAGAGGCCCACATGTGCAAAGAAGAAAAGTTGTCATTTTCACTCACTCTTCTGTCTCTAAAGGTGCTCTCCCATTCTTGCCAAGGATACCTACAGGGGTGTCTGTCTCTGTATCCCCAGGTGACCATCTGCTAGACCTTAGCTTGAGTTTTCAGATAGACCCCCAAAGCCCTCGGTCTGCTCTCTCATACAGGCTTCTTTACAGAGAGCTGCAGTCATGTGATGTCTTAAGTTGGGCTTCCTGACCTTCCACCCAGATGATGGATATGTTAATCTGATGTACTATAGTAATCATTTTGCTATATATCAAAACACCATAATGTATATCTTAAATATGCATTTTTTTAAAAAAGGAAGGAACATTTCATGAAACTTATTTTTAAAATATAATGGAAATGGATCATTGCCTAGTAATGATTATTTTCAAAATAATAGAAAAATAAATAAACCTGTTACAAAGAAAAGATTCATTGGTTTGGTCATTCAACATATATTTATGTATCCTATTGCAGGCATTGTTGTAGAGAACAAAAAGACAAAAATTTAGGAAGATGATAAAAGATCTACCATTGAAAAAAATCTCAGGGAATGATATTGGCAATGTTTAAAATAGTGCAGGCCCTAGAAAAAAATATTCCCAATTTAATTAACACAACAAGAATAAATTTAGTAAATAATCAATAACGATATTACAAAATAAGTAATTTTAATTCAAATAAGCTGAATATTAATCTTGCTTGTGATTACGCCTGCGAAAGTTCTATATAAAATGTTAACCAACAAAATTCAGTTCTGTCAAAAGAATGCATTTTCCTTCATAAAATGATAAATGCAGATGTATTTAGATTTATACCTAAAAATATTTTCAGTATAACCTGTATTCAAGAATGAGTGAAGGAAAGCATAAACAGCTGGTGGAGGCACAATTTTATATTGAAATAAAAATGTTTATGGATATGGGTATAAAACTGAATACAAATCTCATTACAATTGTCAAAGGGAAATTTTTTTAAAGGACTTGTGTTGAAGGCACAAAAGAGAAGTAAAAATGCTTTCATTTTCTCATCTAACTTGAGCAAACCAAGAGATTTTTAATTGATGATATTGATATTTAAAGAATTTAAGTTCATGTAGGATACTAAAACATACTGGAGTAAGCATTCGTAAAATTAATAGTAGAATTTAAATTTCTGTATTTAAATTTCTATATTTAAAAAGGGAGGGAGAAAACATAGCAATTTGACCTCCCAGTGATTTAACTTGTGCTCTGTGAAGAGGTAGTAACCAAGTCAGTCTCATGACTTAGGAACCCCCATTGTCGAGAACACAGAAAAAGAAAGTCAAAACATAAGGTCAAAAATGAAAACTTTTGAAAATGTAACACAACAGAATTGGTAAATACAATAGTTAGACTTTGAAAGAAAAAAGAAGAATGTCTGTTTAGTAAATAAAAAAACACAAACGACTCTTGAATGAGAAAGGGGATAATATAATCTATAAGACGAGTAAATAATGTGATATACTTTATGCTATTCCATGCAAAAAAATCTTTAAAAATGGGTGATTTTCTTTGAAAGTATAATTTATCAATACTGAGATCCCTGTTATTAATAATACTGTTTTAGAATACCGAATATGTGTCGACACTTTACGTACTTAATGTCAATTATTTCATAATCCCTTAAATTATACATTTTTGTTATGAGTAACTTGTCTAGGTTAAACAACCAATCAATGCCAGACTCCAGAATCGATGTTGGCTGGAAGGCTACAGAGTTTTATTCTAAACAATTTTGCCAGTTTTTCTCAGTGTTCTGAAAAAAATTGTTTTGTGAGATATTGAAAGTGGGCTATAATTATGGAGAGGGGTTTCTAGAATAAATGAGTTTGTGGGACATTGTATGCTCTAATCTTTTAGAAATTGATATTGTTGATTAGCCAATTAAAGGTTCATTGTCATAAAATAAAGAAATATTTGCAATTTTGCAGAACTGTGTTTCAAGGAACCTTTGGTAATGTTATATTGTATACAATTACCATCATTACAAAGTGATTTCCATAGCATAATGGAAATATATTTTCAAATACTCAGTTATTTAAGAAGACATAGTTCTCAAGAGTTTTATGGGTGATTTCATTCAAACTTCCAAGAAACATAATATTTATGTAAATAAGTCATTTCAGAACATAGAAAGAATTTAAAGAAAACTTCTCAGTGAACATAGCCAAACTTCTTTAATAAAAAACTGACACAGGTTATTCTATAAAAGAAAATTATAGAAAAGTTTTGCTTATAAATAAACATATACAAATTCAAATTGAAATACCAGCTACCTTAATCAAACAGTGTATAAAATGAAATCTATCAAGACTAAATCCACATGGTAAAAAATTACTATTGGGAAAATTTGATTATCTATATTATTATGTCAATAGAACAAATGTCAAAGAGTTTTAATAAAATTTCATATCACATCCTTATGTTTAAAAAATTCTTAATAGAGTAAAAATAAAAGTTGATTTCTTCAAATGATAATATCTATTTAAAACCAAAGGCCAATACTAAATTTAATTATAAAACTTTAGATACATTCCATTTCATTCAGGATTCAAGAATTACTACTACAATCATTGTGGCTCAATATCATTCAGGAAGTTCTAGTCTATTCAATAAAATTAAAACACAGAGGTAAAAAAGAGATAACTTTTAGAATATGAAGAATTTGTTATGTTTTACATTAGTAAAAAGTTGAAAAGAGCTTAAGCATCTATCAAATGAAAATTGGCTAACTGAATTATAGTACAGTCTCACAGTCATTAAAAATAATATTTTCGAATACTAAAATGATATATAATATTTGTTTATAACATTAATTTGTTAATTTTCCTACTGAAGATAATGCATGTCAAGCATTGTCTTAAGCAATGGGGATAGAACAATTAAAAAAAAAAATCCCGCCGGGTTCGGTGGCTCAGCCTGTAATCCCAGCACTTTGGGAGGTTGAGGTGAGTAGATTGCCTGAGTCCGCAGATTCAAGACCCACCTGGGCAACTTGGCGAGACCTCATCTCTGCAATAAATCAAAAATTAGCCGGGCGCCTATAGTTCCAGCTACTTGGAAGGCTGAGGTGGAAGGATTGCCGGAGTCCAGCAGGTCGAGGCTGCAGTGGCCTCCAGTCTGTGTGACAGAGTGAGACTCCAACTCAAAAAAAAAAAATCCCTGCCCTCATGGAATTTGCATTCTGTTGAGGGAATACAGAGAGAAATATTAAAAAGTTAAGTGTATATTTCTATTAATATTCATATTTATTTAACCTCTGAGAGAATAATAGTCTATCTAAAAAATTATGATAGACTACAATATAATCAGTTTGACCTTGATTTTCATTACTGACTCATTAACACAGAAATATATATAAAAGATTAGAAACTTTAACATCAAAACATAAAGTGTGGTTATCTCTGAATATTGTAATTATGAATGATTTCATAGTTTATATGCCTTTCTTGTTTTTCAAAAATAATTTCTAGGATGAATAGATATCCCTTTATAAATAAGATTGAAAGTCCCTTATGAGTCATCACAATTTTTCCTCTCTTTTCTATTTATTTATAACACAGAATGCTAATGATCAGATGGCCTGATATAGACCATACTATGGCAATTAAGACCTTTGCAGTGCCTGGTAAGGTGACTCACACCTGTGATCCCAGCACTTTGGGTGGCGGAGGCTAGAGGATTGCTTGAGCCAATGGGTTCGAAAACTTGTCTCTACAATAAATAAAAAAATTAGCTGGGCATGGTGGTTCACACCTGTGGTTCCAGCTACTAGGAGGGTTGAGGTGGAAGGATCAAGGCTGTGGTGGCCTGGGCGACAGAGTGAAATTCCGACTCAAAAAAAAAAAAAAAAAAAAAATCCTTGCAGTGTATGTTCTCTGCATTGTGTTGAAAGCCATACCAAAGTTGAACTTGACGATGACCACCTGCATACCTAATCCTGAATTGTACCCCACATCTTTAAAATAAAATTAAATAAAATGAAAAATAGTTGAGCTTGAAATTTGTGCTGTTCTACAATTAAAGTAAAGTATATATAATAAAAAATAGTAAGGATTAAGATTGACTGCCGTTTCCATTGGTATCCAACCCATACTCTGCTCCCAAATGCCATGGTTGTAATTTGCTAAGTTGAAAGAACAAACATATGTTATTTGTAGAGCCATACATATGATTATCTGGATAAAATTATGTGCACCATCCTTGGAAGGCATAATCCAGTACATTGCTACATAGCTGAAAAGTCAAATTTCAACTCATTCTTACCTCACTGACTCATGCTTATGAATAAATTTCATTAAGAATTTTGTGTAACCACAACCTTGGAAAGAATATGATGCATTCATTACTCATTTGCAACATATAGGGCTCTTTCTAAGTGCAATAATTCTCTCATTTTGTGATATATTCTAATATTTTGAAATGTCACAGAGAATGACAAACAGTGTTCCAGAAGAAAGAAAGAAATTTATGTACCCTATGCCACAATGAAATACAGCAATTATGTAGTAAATAAACAAGGATGATTGAGTTGGTACCTGCTAGAAGAAGAAAAAATTTGATAATGTTTTTTTAATGCTTCCTTCTGTTAGGAAAATAAAGGCAATTATCTTGAAAAATCATAGAAAAGGGGTTATATTCCATGATAGCAGAGGCAGAAAAGCTAATTGCTGAACATCAAGCATGTTTAGAAGGTTGAGCTTTACATTGAATTAATTTCTTTTTTCCTCCTCCTTCCCTATTTCCCTTTCCTCAGCATTGATTTATTGAGCACATACTATGACAGATAAGCATTTATTGAGCACTCACAATGATAGACAGGCTCTGGCATACAAAGATGAAAAGGGTGTGCATGGCCTTTGCCTTCAGGTAATACACATTCTAGTTGGAACGCTAGTATTGTAAAAAAAAACAACAACATTACTTCAATAATTATATATTTAACTGTTTTTGTGTCATGTAGAAAAGTAGAAAAAAGAAGGTCGAAATTAACAGTATATGGAAGCCAGGGAAAGTTTTATACTGAGGTTGCTATCAGAGTGTAACTTTTCACAGTCCTGCCTTTTCAAAGAGCACAGATCAATCTATACCCTTTTTGACAGGATAGACATCACATATTTGAATGTGTAATGTGTGTCTTAGTCTTTTTCTCCTTCATATGTCTTTATCTGGTGACATGGTTTCTGGGTACTTCCTCTTCTGGAAAGTCCTTCTACAGCTTCATCCAAATCAATCTGTGTAAACACCCATTCAACATTTATGGTCTAACATGCTGGTCATTGTTCTTAGCCCCAGGGAGAAAAATGCTCTTAGGCAGATTCCATTCCAATGAGAAGGGCAATAAAATAATAAACTAAAACAGCTAAAATGAGAGGGACCTTAGTGTGAGAGAAAGGACATCAGATCAAGTGGCCTGGAATATCTCTTGAAGCAGGAGTTAGCAGGTCTGCCACCTGTTTTTTGTGAATAGAATTTACTTGGAACACAGCCATGTTCATTCATTTATGTATTGTCCCCTTTGATTTCATGCTGTAATGACAGATAGGGTAGTTGTGACAGAGGTCATTTGACCTAAATTTTTATTATATGGCCTTCATAGCAAAAGTTTGCTGACCCCATGTGAAAGAAGAGGGTGTTAGACCTGAGGCCCGAGTGAAAAGAAGAAGAGTATATTCGTTGTCGATGGCTGCATAAGAGATTACCTCAAGACTTAGTGGCTTGAAATACAGACCACAGTTTCTGTATCTCACAGTTTCTGTGGGTCAGGATTCAGGTGTGGCTTAGCCAGGTCCCCGTCCCATCCGCCCCCCCCCCCCACCGTCCGTCCTCCCCTCCCACCCCCCTCCCCCCGTGGACCCCTCCCACTAGCAGTTTCTCCCAAGAATGCAATCCAAGCTCATCTGGGCTGCTGTCACCTCCAGGCTATGTTGGAGAAGGGTATGTTTTCAGACTCCCTCACAGGCTGCTGGCAGGCCTCAAGGCCTCTCTGCCCATTGGCTAGAGACATCAGTTCCTTGGCACGTGGGCTACTCACAACAGAGCACCTGACTTTCTTCATAGTGAAGACTGGAGGACTTGAGAGTGAAAAATAAAGAGTACCCAAAACAGAAGTCACTATTTATCACCTACTCCCAAAAGGGACTTCCCACTCATTTTACTAATCTTTTCACTAGACACAAGTCAGTAGGTTTAGCATATTTACAAAGGGAGGCGTTACAGTAGGACAGGAAGACAGAAGATGAGGACCTTGAGGACTCCCATAAAATGCTGGCTGTCTCAAGGAGTCATTAGGGGAGGAAGAGAAAGCCTTGAGGAAAAAAGGAGCTTGGCTGAAGTGGCAGAAATAAGTCTTCCAGAAACATCAAAGCTAGTGTGACTGGACTCTGCAGAAGGCAAGGCAGATATCAGGGAGATAAGATCTGAGAGGTCAGACCAAGGCTATGTAGGGATGCATAAACCATAGAAAAGAGGTCGATTTTATTACCCACATAATAGGCCACAGAAAGGCCTTAAGCTGGACAGAGGGCATACTTAGATTCATGCTTTAAAAAGATTTATGTGACTGATTCAATATAAAACAAATTTTACTAGCTAAGGCCACATAGTTCTTTCCACTTGCCATGAGAATCCCTGGAAATGTGGACATTGAGCATGTTGGCTTCTGGAAAATCTTATAAACTCACTGATAATGGTAAATTAAGGATACATAAGTAGGCAGAAGGCAACTTGGTAAATATGGACATGACTTTGCAAATGTTTCAAATTAACCAGATTTTTTGCAAGATAAAACTAGGATTAGAAAGTTTATCTAAGTTGTATTTTAATGATTCATGGACATATATTTGATAAAAGTTCCAGATGTCTATTGTGGCTGGCACTATTACTTTAAATACATAATGGTATGTAGTCATCTCTTCTCTGATAAGATGATTCTTAACTATATCGTATCTTTTTTAAAACTTCATTCATTTTCCCATCAATACCAGAAAAAAAGAGACACTTGATAGAATCTGCCAAAGGAATACTCAAATTTTAGCTAAATTCAACTATTTATGTGGGCACATTGTTCACTTCACTTTTATACGGCTTTATTGAAGTATAACATACATACCATACAATCCTCCCTTTCAACTCTTTCTCGTTCAACTAAGCAAATAGTGTCTCCACAGTTATAAAGGCAGTAGAAATATATAAACAGTTAACTTAATGTTTATTCAGAAGTGTTCACTCAGTGCTATGCATTGAGTATTAATATGTGACTAATGCAAGTCTACCATCTCTTACTTTTCTAGCTCATACTCTTACACCCTGTTTACCCAGTTTTTAGACCCCTCTAGAACCTCCAGCCTACTGAATAATCACCTTTTCACCGTTCTACTTCCCTTCGTATCCCTGGTTTTCTTGGTAAGTTACCTAAATTCCTTGACCTTTCCTTATAATCATCGCCACCCTCAATCTTCTTGCCTTTCTCTGTGTTGTCCCTCAAACCTAACTTGTTGAATCTATCTTTCACGGTTTCTTTGTCACCACTAGAGCAGTGGATATGACGACAGAAAAATACACAACCTTGTTAACTTATGTCACTTGAATTTCATACCCACAAACCTCACTATTTCTCAGCAGTCCTGTCATCCTTCATTGGACCATTCTCTCTCTCATTCTCTGAAATAATTCATTTGCCCCTTCTTTTCTCTCCTCAAGCAAGCACAATGCCCTTTCTGCCCATCATCCTTGACTGATTACCTCATATTTTCACTTTATTGAATAAATAGGTGCAAAAACAGACAGCATCCATATACCCCCCACCCCTAAGTTTGATTAAGGTAAATTCTTCCACACATACATTGGATCCCAAACCCTTTTCCCCAGTTATGATCTTTGCTTTTGTGATCATTCCATCACTCTTGTGTCATCAATTTCATCCACTTATTGGACAATTCCCATCAACAACCCTCCTTGCTCCAGCATCCTTCTCTAGTATTTTTCTATTATTTACAACAAAACTCATCAGAATATTTGTATGTATTCTACTTTATCCTCTATTCTTCACGTATTTTCTTTGAGTCTGTTCTATTATTCCACTGAAAATGTTCTTGCCTAGGTCACACATGACCTTTATACTTTCAAACCCAATACACAATTCACAGTTCTTTTCCCCTTAAATTCATAAAGTATAATTTAATTGGCCTCTGAGTCTCCGAGTTCTCATAAATTCCCTTCTAGTTCCATGGTGGATCCCTTTTTTGGTCTCCTTTTGGGAATATTTTGTGAATATGTTGCAAGGACCCAGTGTTCATTCCTCAAAACTCTTATTTTTCTATATTTGTCCTAGCTGAATTCCTTCACTCCACTGATTTTAAACACTAAGTTTATATCAATGACTCTAAAATTTTATCTCGTTCTTGAACTATTTTAAATTCCAGAATTCAACAATACTCAACTTCCATGTAGTATTTACACCTGAATATTCAATAGAAATCTCAATTGCAGCCGGTTCAAAACTCCAAACCTGTCCTCACAATACTCCCTATTCCAATCAATGGAACCTCATTTTTTTACTTGTAGCCAAAACACTGAGCCTCCCTCAAACCTCATTCTTTCTTTTCTACAGATCTATCAGCAGATCCTGACAGCTCTACTTTCAGAACACTTCTCACTATTCTGGCACCTTCTCAACAACTCTACCAGCTCCACCCTTGTCCAACATATCAACTCCTTTCACGTGGACTATTGCAAACTGATGTCCCTACACACTCTGTCACTCCTACAATAGAGCTCTAGGCTAAGCACAGATATTGAAAGTGAATTGTAAGAATTTATATCATAGATCTGTTGCACTACCTTGGGCAAATTACTTGATGTATCAGTGTCTCAGGTACCTTTCCATGTAAATGAGGAAGACAGTAGTATCTAACTCTTAGGACTTAAAAACACAACATATGCAAAGCACATTGAACAGAGTGTGTCAAAGAGTAAGCAATACATAAATGTCAGCTATTATCCTTCTTTTTTCTATTAGTTTCTACATAGCTGTAAGAATTACTTCTTAAAAGCAAATCAACTTATGCCAATCCTCTATTCAAAATATTCAAAGGATGTCCACTTACATGTAAATTAAAACCCCCAATTCTTCCAGGTCTATGTGAGTGGTCTGCCAGTCTCTCTCAAATCTAACCCTCTCCCAACCTTTCCCTCATCCACTTCATCCACTCCCTTTCTCACCTTCTTGTTTTTGCTTGAATATTTCAAAGAAGTCATTCCCCTGGAGACCTAAAAACTTGATCTCCAGGTATTCAAATTACTAACAGCTTGTTACCATACTTCTTTCAGTTCTTGACTCAAAGTCAGCTTCTGTGAATTCTCTTCCTTTGCCACGCTGTCTCCAATGTCCCTACAAGTTCAGACCTCCCCTACTAGCTTGTTTTCCTTGTAAGGAGTTGATATTATCTAATTTATCATAGGTTTCAATAATTTACCTCGTTTATTGTCTGTCGCCTCTTCTGAAATGTAAGTTCTAAGAACACAGGACTGTTTGTTTGTTTGCTATTCTTTTCTGTTTTTCTAGTACACAAAACAGTGCTTGGCACATGGTTGATGCTCACAAATATTGTTTAAATTGCTTAATATACTGTATATGAAACAGAAAACCCATCTCCTATTAAAATGAATATTCAAACAACAAATAATAACTTTTGAGTATTACAAAAGTGACAGCAGAAAAAATAGAAGACTTAGAAAAAATATTTAAGAAAATCAGAAATTCACACATAGAGAGAGAAGTTTTAAAATGTAGAGAAACCATATGAATGTGAATATATAAATGACAGGAATTATTGAAAGAGAATGGAGAAAATATTGGAGAGAAAACTATTAAGAAAACAATTTTAAAAATAAAAGACATATATGTTTAGTTTTAAAGAACCCATCATGACTCAAAAAACAGAAGCAAATAAAATATCATGTCAAAGCTCATCATTGTGAAATGTTAGAATACTGAAAATAAGAAGAGCATCCTAAAAGCATCCAGAAAGAAAAAAAAAATTCAAGTCACAAACAAGTGATTAGAAATCAGACTTCTTAATAACAGCAATACCATAGAAACTAGAAAGCAATAAAGAAAATGTTTCAACCTAGGATTTTATGTTCAATAAAGCCATTGGTCGAATAGAAAAAAGAGTAAGTACACATGCAGTCATGCAAATTCTCAAAAAAAAGGCTAGACTACCAAAACCATTTCTTAGGATATCCATTTCCTAAGGACATTGTTGAAGGTACACCCCTAAACTGAGAGTGCATCAAGGAAGGGTAAAACATGAGATCCAGAAAAGGAGATGCAATGTAGGAGAACGGACAGAGAATATTCTTGGAGAAGATAAAGTGAGATTAAAGAACCACCACTAGAAAATGGGAGCAGAAGGATGGAGGGCTTAGGCAGAGAGCGCAGGAAGCTGAATCTGACATCATATCTGATGTTTTGGAAATTACTGAGAGGAGAATTACATAAGTGGCAGAAAATCTGGGGATGAATTAGTGATGAGTATTTAGAAAATGAAGCAAATGAATGTATAAGGCAATTAATATGGGGAAAAGTAAAAACTTTGTACAAAAACAGATTTGTAAGCATGAGTAGTAAATAATAAAACATAATCGTAATAATGCAAAATGATTTATCCAATCAAAATTTATGTTGATCGAGGCATGTGAGAGTATGTGCATAGATAGATGTGTGTGGCTGTGAGTGTGTGAGTGTGCATATGAGAGTGCAGGTGTGTGTGTGGGTGTGTCTGCTTCGGAGTTTGGATGATGTAAAAGGAAGCCCAAGTGGCATCTTCCACCATGTAAGGTTAATATGAAAAATCAAGAAACAACAAGGTATTATTTAGAAACAGAATTAAGTACTAACTAAATAATCAACTGAATGTCTAAAAGTTGAAAATAATTATTTTTGAGGAGTAGGGATGTATTCTGCATATTTTGAGGCATAGTGGACAGGAAACAGCTCTTTTAAAAATAAGTTTTGTTGAATTATTTTATTTTTTCAAGTTATGTATATGCATTATGGAGAGTAATATAAATTAAATAAAATACAGAACACATACTTTGGAAGAGATTTGTTAATTGAATGGTTTACTTTGTAGCTAAAACATATCATATCAACTTTCCAAGCATCTCCAATTATCCTAACCATGTTGCCTTTAATATGACTCAAAAATACTATCATTTTGTCCAATATTTGGTCATGTATGTAACTTAGTATCTTGGTTCTCAAAAGAGTAATAGCTCAGTAGTGTAGCATATTGATTAGGTAACAAAGCATTTTCACATATATTATCTCACTTTACCCTTTGTATAAATACAGTGTACTGAGCCAGAAAATTATCATTTTTCAGGTGTGCAAACTGAGGTTCAAAAAGATTAGTGGTGGGTCAGTCCTCATATCCCATTGTTAATGCCTTGCCTTATGTTCATTCAGCTGTTTCATGTCAGATCCAGTTCTTTTTCCCTACAGTGCATGATATACATGAAGATCTGTTATGCCTGCTGAACTATACACAGTTTCAGTGTGTTTTGGAAGCCCAATGTATGACTTTATCTAGTATTTCCCCTTGATTAAGATCTGGAGCTAATCTGGCCTCAGGCCCAAACAATATTCACAAATGATCTGTTAAGCTTTTGGCTGTTTCATATTATATATGTATATATTAAATACATACATATTTCATCCTTTTCTTTTTTATACATAATAAATACTCTATATTCTCTAAAGGAGCATTAGTAGCTGAAGATATGACTACTCACAATATTTCATTGGTTTTCATCAATTTCAAGGTTCTAGAGTGTTTTTTTTTTTTTAACAGTCCATACAAAGTGAAAGTCATACTACCTAAAAATCCATTTTGGGGATAGAATATTGAATTTCAATCTACCATAGAGACTTATTGGCATTTGAATAAGAAACAGATGATTGACAAGAAATCTATTAAGTTATAAGGTTTATACAAAACCCAGAATCATCTGATCATTTTATTGATATATGATGACATAGTTTGGAGGTAGATATCTCCACAATGTCTTGAAACCTTTCAAAGCCAAAACAGAATAAAGTGCTTTTATATATAATCGCAAATTTGAGGTACAACAAATGTCTTTATTTTGTAAGTGATATATCACTAAAATGATGTGTCACTAAAATGATTAAATAGAAAAATAAAATTATTCTGTGTTGTTTTGTAGTCTGGTCTGTAGGGAAATGTATTTGTTGTATTAGCAACATAATGAAGTAGGAGCTACAACTATTAAAAATGCAATGTTAATTCAAGCTACTCAGTAAGATTAATGAATGACACAAAGCCATCACAGACTAAGACACCTTCCAACAATTTTTTTCTGGAGAAATATTTTGTACTAGAAGTAAAAAAAAAAACTCTGCCTCAAAACGTATACCATTGATGACACAAACCTGTGATTTCCTATGGGACCGGTTTTACTTTGAGTTTTAGTACCATTTGTGCTTTATTGTCCTTTAGAACAAAGAATCATCAAAACAAACCTTGAAAACAAATAAATGTCTTGCTGCAATATGGCGAGAAAAAGTTAATAAGATTTGTAATGTTTAAAATTTCATTTAGAAATACATATGAGTAGAGTAATATTTTAAATGGCTTCTTTTTTATGTAATAACACCCCTAGGGCCTTATCAATCACATTTCTTTTATAATATCATAAATTTTTTTTTTGTCTTAGCCCAGCCAACTGAAAAATAAAACCATTACTAATGACTAAAGTTAATAAAAACCAAAATAATCTATTGGGAGGTTTTCATCTATATGGGTGTCTTTACCATTTTCCAGGCAAGAAAAAATTGTCCTAATGTCCTCTCATTTTCCCTTTAGGACATTACTGTTAGAAGACTCCAGTGACCAGCAACAGAGAATATAATCCTCATTTTCTTCTCCATGGAGAAAAGACCCATAAATTTTTTTAATCCTCTAAAAATATTCATTTAGAATTCAGAAACTCAAAACACATATTCTACCAACTACTAAATGAAAAATGTCTACTGAGTCATTGGTTCTACAATGTCTTTTGTGAAATGTTGATATTTAATAAATTATTCATGTTCCTCCTAATTATAGAATAGCAAAATATGAATAAAGTTTCTAACTCCCAGAAAAATAAGAGTTCTAGGCTATACCAGATATATCTGAAAGTGTATCTATGCCCCTCTGAGTGAGCAGAGAGAGATGGGATCCTTCCTACCATTACTCCTGATTGGACCACGAATGAGATCTTCCATTGAAAGCCTAGTCCTGTGATCTTGTGATCTTGTACTCAAGCACCTTGGCTCCAAAGTATGAGCTGCACCAATTGCAGTTTTGCAGAGACTTTCTAAGAGGCAGTATCATGGGAGCCTGGCCAGAGTCCTGCACACTAAGACTTGGAGGAAGCTGACTGGGAGCTGGTGGAGAAGTAAACAGAAAGAGATACACTGTGAGGAGCACAGAATTGAGGAGGAGTAGAGATGGGAATGGGAGAGGGAGCATTCTCAGGAGCTCTTCCAAAGACTTGCAAATGCAGCCTGTCTCATGGAGATATTGTACAGATTTATAATGGCCACCCTGTGTTTTTTTCTTAAAAATTTTAAGTGCATTTTTTATTACTTTTAGGTAAAAGAAGGTTGATTAAGGCATATGATTGTTGTGGGTACCTGACTACACAAGGCAGACAGCTTAATACACAAGAAAGGATTGTAGCTACTATGGATTCCAGCAGGCAATGCATTAGTGGTGTGACCCTAGATAGGTCATTTAATCTCTCTCAGTCTGAGTTTCCTCATCAACAAAAATGAGCAAAATTATCTGCCATTCATAAGATTATTATCATGATTTTAAAAATTGGATGTAAATTTATCATTTTACTAACAGAATAAAGACACAATAAATAATGTTGACTCTATCACTATGCAATCAGGGTATATATCCTTCATTTGGCCTGTGGTAAACTTTTTTATTCTTTACATTTAATCAAGAGTGAGGTACTAAAAAGTTGTTAAGCTTTCTTAACAAAGGTTATAGTCTACAGTTTCCATGTCATTTTTATAGCCTGCAAATTTATAAAAATGAAACATATACAATATAACAAATGCATTTATTTTTCCTGTGCTGATTTCTAAAAAATGAATTGGTGAAGAAAATGGTTCCATTCACTTCTTATGTTTCCTGATACTGTTCACTGCAGTCTAGACACAACTTTATATGGTAGTATTTGACTATTACTTACTAACATAAAATCATCATCAAAAAGATTGACCCTTCTTCACTTTTCTCATGATTAAAACAAGTGGTCAGAGCATAAACTAACGACTGTGTGCCTTACCATAAACACAAAGCACAAGTTCCATCCATGATCCACACCATAAGCCAAATATTCATTTATTCATTGAAGTGTCAGGAACACTTTTCTTGTAAACACTATAACTAAATAAATTCTGCACATTTCCTCAGGCAAGAATATAACCATTTCACATAACACTTCCATTTTTCTGTGTGAATATACAAAATGCCTAGACTTTGCAAAACAGACATTTAACAGAACAGAACAATTAATTCTTTTTCACTTCACAATGGGAAAAACAGCTGAGGATCCTTAATTAAAACAATGAGAGGATACACATAGTCCATACAACTCTTTCAAGAATAGCAACCCTTAAGTGCTTTCCAGTAGGAGGAACTTTGAGAAAATAAGGTGGGTAAATAAACTCTTGGTGAACAAATTTTTAAATAGTCTTTTCTAAATTGAAACCATTAACACAGCCAACACATCTCTTTAAAAAAAAAAAATTCAGTGTCATCACAAGAAATATAAACCTCCTTTGTTCTTCTTACCAAGTAATATTTTAGTTATTAGACTTTGTGCAGGTTCCTTGTTCTATGCCAGAACCTCAATCATTTCTGTGCTCATACTTTGTGAAAGCTTACAATCATGATGGCGTGAAGCAAAACTAATTCCATTTTGCTCAGTGCTTGCTTATTCTAATATAAATGAAATGTCCAACGATAGCTTGTAAGGCTTTATTTGTGAAGTAAGTAATTCTATGAAATTCACCTTTTCTTCCTCAGTAGCTTTTTTTTTTTCTTACCAGAACTGACTATTGTTCAAGTTATTTGCTGTTTACAAAAAGAGGAACAAAGTCTAAAAACAAGGTCAGAATCTCAAAAAAACATAATTATGTACATTGCTATTTTACATTGGCTGCCTGAGACCATCAAGCCACAGGAATTTCTTTACTTGCTCTAAGAGTTTTGTGGACTTATTTTTAAAAAATAATTCATATGCTATGAGTGAAATCTTTCTTACAAAACAAAATTCCACAAAGTTGCTTCCATACTAGTAATTATCCATGATTTAGAAGAATTCTAATTTATTAACACATTAGATATGTTTGTTTTATGTAAAACATGTAAAGTCTAAAAATCACATCTGTTCTCTCAGGATCATTGATAAATGTAAATAAATTTTCATTGTTTAATACTATGATAATATCATTAAGAGAGAGTGAAATAAATGCATTGTCTTTAGCTCCTCAACCCATTAGGCTACTGATACTTAACATATTCTCCCCAATATTTTAAGTTAAAACAAAACTCTGAATTTGCTTTTGTGCTACCATATGCAACTTCAAACAACTATCTGGAAAAAAAAGCAATGTAAATATAATAAATTCACTAAGGAAATCATTCTCCAGATTTGCTCTTGTTCTATTCAGAAATAAATAGTTGAACAATCTATTCCACTGCACATGAATGAAGTATAAAATCTAAAATACATTATTTTTGTTAGTTTACAGTTCTAAACCAAGACAGACTTCATGGCATTCAAAATGCACAAGTCACAAGTGATATTTAAAAAGCAAACATGAGAGAAGTCAGAAATTCAAAGCAGTTCAGTAAATAAAATTATGTTACTAATTTAATAAATTAAACTATAAGTTTGTAGAGTTTAATTTTATAAAGCAGCCAGGAAACACTTTTAAGGAACTTAAAAGTTTTTCACATATTTTGTGACATCAAATACTATCTTTGCTTGGCTGGAAAGGATGCTTCACCTTTTAAATAGAATTATTAAATACAAATTATGTCTTTGGTGTGATGTATAATTTACATATTTTCAGATACATGTTGATAACATGTGGTGGCTTTTCCTTATGAGTTCTAAGTAAATGTCATTCAAATCTGCACTTGAGCAGAGGGCATGAGAGCAATTTAGCTCATTGACTTGAAAGAGAGTGAAAGAAAGCAACATAGGAATATACCCCCAAATTTAATCCCTGTGGGGACTATGGCAACGATATAATTACTTACGGGGGAAACAAAATGGAAATAAAAGTTGAAAAAAAGAGTTGAAAATATAAATACTTTCTCCTTTAAGATTTATTCCTCAAATTTCTTACCAAAATTGTTATTAAGAGAATTCTTGTCTTGATGTTTGTTTACATGTGTGTTCAACATTTAACCACTTAACCATTATGGCTTTTAAGCAACATAGTTTAGCAGGCCCTTTGATTTGCTGCAGTATAATGGACACCCTTACTTGAGTTTTAAATTTTGTTTGGATAAAAGTGAGGCATGTTAGGATTGGGGATCTTATCTTAACTTCCCAAATCCCTTAATACTCCAAAGCTGGAATGAAAACAGAACTGAGAAAGGACACTCTGTAAGCCTTTTCTTTCAATCCTAACTTGAAAGGGGCCTTTTCCACAGGACAGTTTTAGGAAAAAGACAAAAAAATAAACCCTGCAATATATTATTTAATTTTAAGTGACCATCCACACTGAACAAAAAGAGAAATAAAAATAAACATTTGTTCAGTCCCCAGAGTTATGGATTGAGGTGACATACCTTGTGGCTTCAGGAGGGCCTGGATTATTTTGGATGAACCCAAGAAAAAGTTACTAAGCCTAGAAAACATGAATCTTTGCTGTTCATTGAAGGTTGTGCTGTTCTGTCCTCAGTTTGGTAGATAAAACTCCATCAGTGACTTCTTTTCCTCTCTGAGTCAATGAGAAACAGCTGATGATAGTTGCTTAACTTCACAAAGAAGCAAAAATTAAATGCATGTAGCATAAGTTCTTTTTTATCTAGGAGGAAAGTCAGTTGTCTTTGTTTTCTCTTATTTTTTTCACCAGCCCAGCTATTTTAAGTGACTCAGGATAAGCCATGAAAAAATCATGATCAGACTATTTTAAAATTTAAACCAGTATTTTTTTCTTTTGCATCTTAGATAAAACAAGGTGAAGACTCTATGGGGCTGGGAAGAATCTCCATGTTTTTGAAATAGTGACCACATCCTGACTTCAGGTTTATTTCATGGAGACTTCCCTCACTCTCCCATCCTCATTTAATTATAAGCAGGAACAGTTAATCAGTTTATTTACAAACATGGAAAGGAGGATGTGAGGGTCAATTATCGAAACTAAAAATAAAAACAAAACTTCTCTTCCCTGATCAAAGAGACCAGAGATAAATTCACAATCAGATGAGAGAGGTTCTATCCCTAGGCATTCCCAGCTTTTACGATATATAGCGAACTCCACCAGGCCCTCAGCAGCTTTGCTAAATGTGACAGGACTAATCAGAGATTACACAGGCCAGACGCACATGGACTATTAGCACTTTCCACAGGTCTCTAACCTGTGACCCTTCCATCTTTTTTGATTAACACCCAGTACTCTGATCTACCGACATTGGTAAACAATTCAAATCCCAGTATGGTACTTCTAAAGGATAGAGAGGGATCCTTCAGAAAGTTGCTAATCACACTTAAGTTTGCCAAAAACTGAAGGATGTGCTGAACTCTGTGGAATAACTATATAGTATAAACTAATTATGCATCAGTATGCTACATGTTAAAAATTTCATCTCCTGCCAGATTTGTTACATTAGCATATTTATAATGGAATACTGGATTAACCATGTTTGACATCTTCATTGAGTACACTTTCAGTTCTATTATTACTCTAAATGCCTCAAAAAAAAAAATTCACTGATTAACAGCAGAATTATGAGCAGTTTGAAAAAAATGGTAAAAGCTATTTATATTTTTATGGAGTTGCTTTTTGAAAATGATCCTGGATTAATTATAGCATTATAAAAGATTCTATAATTTTAAACATTCTTTTCTGTATTCAATAACATGTAGCACTCAACTACAAGACTCCTTCATAAGTTGCAAATCTGACACAATGAAAATATTCTAATTTTGATAGACTGGTGGTGAAATGCTAGGATAATTTCACACATCATTGAGTTAGCAGAAGAAAACCTAAAACGTGTTCATCCAGCACTTCCTCCAAATGACCCCAAAGCTTTTCCTGGTAGGTATATTTGAAGGATGGAACCTTGTGATTTAATAGAATAACATCAGCTTTGGCAAACGGCAAGCCTGGACTTGAATAGTTCTTAGTTGTATGACCTTGGAAAGGCTGTTTATTCTTTTCTAGTCTTATTTTTTTCTCATCTATGAAAACAGGGATAATAATATGTTGCAAAGATGATTTAGGATTAAGAGGTAATTATTCCTAGTCTTGTTACCTAATCAAATATAAAAAAACTGAACTGAGAAAATGTTCTCAACACTCCCATTTCAGTTACTAACAACAATTTAGACTCGTTAAACATACATTTTTTCAGAAACATTTCCTAGTTTGACCATCTTCTTTAGATGGGCACAGCAAAGCAGTGAAAATGATGTCTGTTCCATCAGATAGCCCTTCATGTCAACTTTTACAATTCAGCACAGGCTTAGAAGATCATGTGCTGTTTTAGGAGTCCCTGCAGAACTGCCACAAGTCAAAACAAGCAACCCATGAATTTAACCATATTGTATTTTTTCTGAAGTGACCTGAATTTTATTCAGAGCAGTATTTAAGCCAATTCTGCTTTACCAGTTTGTTTTTAAAAAGAAATAAATATATAAGCTTTCCAAATGGTTAGTAAAACTTTCATGACAAAGCCTTGTGGAAAGTTTTTCTTTGAGATTCAAATGCTCTAGCCGGGCGTGGTGGCGTGTGTGTGTGTGTGTGTGTGTGTGTGTGTGTGTGTGTGCGTGTGTGTGTGTAGTTCCAGCTACTTGGATGGCTGACGCAGAAGGATCACCTAAGCCCAGCAGGTCGAGGCTGCAGTGGCCGTGAGCGTACCACTGCACTCCAACCTGGGCGACAAAGAGTGAGACTCCAACTCTAAAAAAAAGATTCAAATGCCCTTCTCATTTTTAAATGTATATTAAGAAAAATAATTGATTAAATTATATTTAAGGAAAATGAATCATACTTACACACACACACTCCATCTGAATTGGTATTATTTTTCCCGTACCTTCTGAATAACAGACTTGCTTTTTGATTGAGGTCATCTGAAGAAACTTCAGTTCAAAATAATTCTTACTGAAGAAACTGCTGAAGAAACTGTTGTACATAGGGAAAAATGAATGATGAGTACATTCTCTCATCATCTGAAACCTTAATCTAAAGTATGTTTGTTGGGAATTAAATTTTGTGACATACTAGCAAATAAGTGATAGAATATTCACCTACATATTTGTATTACATATCACCAAGAAGATAATAGGATCATATAGAGTAATTCAGATCATTCTGGAGTGGTACAGGGCAAATTTTCTGAAAATGCAAGTTAAGATAAAATTAAATTCTAAAGAGATTCAAACATCAATATATAAGGCAAATTTAAAGCTTGTGATCTCAAACAGAAATATCACTCAAGCTGCCATCAGTGTGCGCTGTCACTCATCAGTGCTCCCTACTCTGCATTCTTGAATCCCAAGTTCTGGCAGGGGTTTTCATTGCTTAGAGCCATGTTTAATTGCCAAGGATTTTTCCAGTGCTTAGTACCAACTTGCCACATGTCTTTCTAAAAATTATAAATAAAATATATTTAAAACACTACTATGTATCATACAAATGCATGAATATTCTATAAAATAGTTGTCAAACAAAAACCTCATATAACTTAAAAACTAAGAATTCATCTCATTACAGTGTATCAGTAAATGATATCCAAATTAATTCTTCTGGAGATTCCAGAAAACACAGACAAGCACAAATTTTAAGCATTGTGTTGAATTAAATTTAATCTAGTATTTCAAGAATTTTACTTAGAACACATTTTGTATTGTTTTCTTTTTGCCAACTTAATTTAACTAAAAGAAGAAGGAGCTAAACAAGACACCTGCATGCTATTTGTAAAGATTAAAAGAAAATTGGGGCTGGGCTCAGTGGCTCAGCCTGTAATCCCAGCACTTCGGGAGGCCGAGGCAAGTGGACTGTCTTAGCCCCGGGGTTCGAGACCAGCCCTGGCAACTTTGAGACCTCATCTCTACAATAAATCAAAAATTAGCCGAAGGATCTCCGGAGTCCAGCAGGTTGATGCTGGGGTGGCTATGAGCGTGCCACTGCACTCCAGCCTGGGCAACGGTATGAGACTCCAACTCAAAAAAAAAAAAAAAAAAGAAAAAGAAAATTGGGGTATTTTTCCTTTTCTTGACTCTCATTTGAAGGTCACTATTCAGTCTAGGAAGAGGGAAGAAAAAGAACATAAACATTTCATTAGAGAGAGGACAAGAAAAAAACAAAAGTAATAAAAAATAAACAATAAAGTAAGACAAACCAGAAATAAGTAAGAAACCAGTGAGATGAACAACATGGTGTTAATGGTAAAAAGGAAGTGGGTTTGTTGGGTTTTGGAATGTTGCCCTCTTTCCCCCAAAGATACAAATTGAAAAGAGAAATAAGGAAATGTGGAAATTCATGGCACTTACCAGCCTGTGCCTCCTGGCTGGTTTTGATTGGTTAAACGCAAGTTGGAATGCAAAGATTTTGCTTGAAGATGAACAAATCCACTGTTATTACTTTTTTTAAGAGTTAGAAATGTCAGTATTAAATACACCTCCTCAAAAAACAAGGAATATACTTATGGAATCCTTTAATAGGTCACTTATTATGCAAGTTATGTTTTTTCTAACTATGTATATTAAAAAATAATGAAACAGTAAAAATTAATTAAGTAATTGTTACAATGTATTATGCTCAAGAGGGACAGACTTTTATTTTCTAAAATCCCTGGGCTTGTGAGTCAAAAATAAAAAACAATTTTGAAAAAAAGAAGAGCTTCTTCTAATTTGAACGTTAAATCTTCATAGGGTAAAAGTTTTATTAAATTCAAGTCTAGTAAAAATTAAATCTATTTAAATCTTCAGAAAGAATGTTTAAGGAGCATTGCAGAACCTAGAGAAATAGCTATGGCCACATAGTTTCTGATCTTAAAAAATTGAAAGATATACACAAAACATATTTTAAAGTGAATTATTTTTATTTGTGAAAAGCTAATTTCTGAACTAGGAGAATTTTCTGTGATTATCAAAGACCAGTTTTTCCAAAGTTTCTACTGTTATATACTATAATAGTATATTTGTTGCTTTCTGCTTTAATGATTTTCATAGAACAGTATTATTTTCTTTGGAGTAATACCATGCACAGAGTCAAAGATTCAGATTATTATTATTATAGTTCAAAGTTTTTTGTTTTAATTGAATAATTTGGGCCAAATGACAAGAGCATGACTCAGACAAAGGAATGCTCTGAATCTTTTTGCATGTCTTCTTGAGACCCTGGAAGTGTTGCACAGTATGATCACTAAGGAATGACTAACCTTCCAGAAGTTCCTTCTTATACTAATTCACTTTAATCGATTAGATCTTAACGTTCTGTTTAAAGTTTTAAAGGACTATAAATACTGTGTTTAGTTATTTAATGAGGGTAATGCGGTGCTGTAGTAAACTAGTTTGAATCAAGATGATTGATTAAACTGTAAAAAAATTGTTTCAATTTGTTGTTTTGATGCAGTCCCTGGTTATTTTTGCTTTTCTAAGAAAAAAATACAATTGGACAAGAATGTGAAATCACTCAACAAAATTTTAAAATATGTTTCTGTTTTAAATCCAGCAAAAGAAATTTTAGCTTTTTGCACTAGACATTATACCTATTAGAAACCACATGACTAGAAGGAAAAGATTGGTCACTTAGGTCAGTTGGTGGGTGCACTCTTGTAGTTCAGTCAGAGAAGAACATTGCCCAAACTTTAAAAACATTCCAGTTTAATAATATGAAGAGGGGAAATCTAAAATATGTTGAAATGCTTTTCCATTTATATTTCTATAAAACCCCAAACAACCACACTGCAAAACAGAGGTAAACCAAGTCTTTAGTTTGCTTTATTGGTTTCAAAATGAAGAACAGACATTTTAAAATTCGTCACAATGGTAGTTCTGGTAGTCTTTAGTTGTACTAGCTAAAGATACTAGAACACTTTGTTTCTGGAAGTCACCGACAAGCAAAATCATATAGATTTTTTTTTTAAGATTATACTCAGGTTGACCATCAATAAACATCTTTCTTTGGTAACTTCATCTCTAAGTTATCCTCCTTTTTATTTTGGATTATCACGTTACAACACAATTGCTGAGACATTAAGTTGGATTCATCAATGCAGTTTTCATATGTTTATGAATATGCATGAATGTTGGGGAAAGCGGGGTAGCCTAAACTTGAGTGATGCCCTCAGTTGTACTGAGGTAAGGTCGGATCAGCCTGCCTGAATAGACTGAAGGGCCTGCAGTAGAGAATCTTTCCTAAGAGAGAAGGGAGGAAGGTAGACAAAACAAACCCAATAATAAGGCTTTGGAAATTAGAAAGAGGAGACAGACTCCACCACATAACAGGGTGACAGAGACTCTGTTCATAGTCAAGTCCCCATGAAATCATGCGTGAGTTTTTTGGTGATGGATGTAAACTGTAGGCTAAAAAGAAACTGTCATTTAATTAAGATAAATAAATAAATAGATGATAGATAGATAGATAGATATGTAGGTAGGAAGAAAACAGGGGAAAGCAGCACAGTTTTGCTATTAATGTGATTTACATAGCATGAAAGAGGGGAGAAGAAAGAATCATCAATAGACTTGATACCAGGACATCAAGAACATTAGGAAACACAGAACATCAGTAATAGCCTGGGAGTGAAAAGTGCATCTTGTAAAGGGGACAATGGTGCTCTACTAAGGAAATGTTGTATCAAAGCTCTCCATGTCTATCATACCTTGGATATATATGGGATTAGGGGGAGTTTCCATTGCATGACCTTAAAGATACAATGGGTTTCTCCATGGATGACTACGTAAAGACAAGAAAACAATAATAAATGTCAGATGAACTACGTGTACATGTGACACCTTCTAGGACTTCCTCGAGAATAACCGAGGAGATGGGAGGCTTTTGGGTAGACTATAAACCTGACAAAAGAGAAAGAAAAAGAGAGAAACAGAGTCAGAGATACAGAGAAATGGTGCCTGAGCTACAATTTATTAACAGGATTTCATTTTAAATCTGGAGCTGGCATAGCCTTGGGAAACATATACCATTTCTATATTATGTATACTTGATCCTTCCTCATGTACCAAAATATGAATACCTGATAAATCTAAGTGAAGGATGTGAAGACATTCACAGTGCTCTTCTTTCAACTTTTCTATAGACTTAAAAATTTCCAAAATAAAGAATTTTTTAAAAATGCATTTCCATTATTCCAAAATTTTAGTTCTGGTCATTAGTAATATTTATAAAAACTTGTAATAAGTTGTTATTTTGATCTACTATATACTAATAATAAATATGATAATTCTATTCAGAAAAAAATGTACCATTTTGAACCTTATAATCAAAAGAAATTTCTTAAGAATTCAAACTTCAGTGTAACATATACTGTATTTTAAGATAATGAAATATGAGATAATCAATAAAGGATTTTCAAACTTAAAGAGGAGACATAAAATGGAAATATAAGTTTAAAAATAAACAAGAAATAATGTTAATATTTTCAACTTTTAAGAGCCTTTTCCAATAATTATGTTTGTGTAGATAACAGTAGAGATCTAATTGCTATGGTCTTGGGACGATGGTGGCTCTGCTGCATTTCATCAGGAGCTATTTGCAGGTAGCCCTGTGGTCCTCATTTTTCAAATCTTAGGAAGGCATTTGCAACAGTGCATGAAATTTTCCTCATTGCCCTTTATTTTATATTTTAAGGTTTTATTTTTATCACTAAGTACCAGAAACCAGCCCTGTCATTTCACTTTTTCTGTATTTCCTCTCTTTATTAGGAGTCTTTAGGCCTTGAGTAGCTTTTAATTTGAACGACTGTGTTACTGTTACACATTTTAGTAATTCTGGTAAAATCTGAAAAAGTCAAACTAAAATGGTGAGCATTTTGCAAAATAAGAAATTTGTTTAAATCTCCTTTTTAACAGACTCATAATAAATATACACATTTGTGGGATACAGTGTGATGTTTTGATAACATGTATACACGCACAGTAAGAATTTCTCATGAGTTATTTTGAGGTTCTGAAAATTTAGACATTGTCATCTGAAAGAAACATTTTTAGCTTTTATTATCTGACAACCAAAATTGTGTAGACTCACCTCAGTTGCAGAGCTTGGAACAGGTCTAACTTTGATTGATTCCAGTGTGAAGAAGAGGATTTTATTTTCATCCAACACACTTGTTTTCTCCCTCCATCCATGTTTCAAGAGGTGGAATGTTGTGAAGGGGGGAGAGGGGGAGAGGGGTTGTCTCTGGGAAAGGCACTGTCAACCTAGCAAGATGTTAAAGTTACAGTTACATCATGGGAAGTAGTCAACAACAGAACATGAATCTCTGTTTTGAAATGGGGTGGCAAATCTGGATGACTTGAAGCCTTTGTTAATGATAGAGCTGAGTTGCTCCCCCAGGAAAGAAGCAGGAATAACTATCAGATTCAAAAGAACCTGGCATTACTAAGGGAAGAAAGATGAGAACCACAGACAGAAAGGTGGGAAGGACAAAAGAAATCATGGCGAATAAGAGAAGAAAACCATAGCAAGAGAAGGAATACCCAGAAGCCCACAGGAGTCTGTATCTGCATGGACAAAAAGTGGTTCAATAAGAAATGAAAACACGGAGTAAGTGAGAAATTAATTTATTAATATAAACATTTAAACATATATATTTCTAATTTTTAAAATCATCCTCTCTATTTCACAATGTATAAATAATTATCTGGTTATTTTTCTTTTTTTGGTAATGGGTGTTCCCCACATCCAAATATTGCCCGCATAAATTCAGGAATATGCTGATATCAATATTATTGATTTGACATTCTTATTGTTTTTTAAAGAAGCATATTTTATAGGAAATAAAACCCAGTTAATTTGACTTCAAAGAGTTACAATCCTAAGAATGTTGACTTTCCTAGAAAACTCTAATAGAATAGTTTCTACCATGCTAAATATCCACCAACTAATTTATAGAACATGTAATATGCTATGCATTTATAAAATTTGGTAGAAAATTCATTTGAATATGGATCGGTCATTTGTAATTGTTAATTATATATATATTTAAAACTCATTACTAAAGAGATGGTTTTTTTTTATATAAAATGCTTATAAATTAGATGAATTTACTTTACAAAATCTTTGAATCAGAATTCTCAAAAATATGATTTTTGTTTAGAAAGAAAAAAGAAATATTCTGATTTCTAATAAGTGAAAATATCCGTATTTCCTTACCCTACATTTGAATGCCCTTCTTACAACTTCTTGAGTTGATTTCTTCTCTAGTTCCCTCCTTAGGATTCATTTCATAAGACTTCAAAATAATTGCTCATCTTTTTATCATTGCATGCACAAATGAATATGATAACAAAAAGAATTAGAATAAGAATAATAGCTAACTTTTACTGAATTCTGACTTTGGACTAGGCACAATGCTAAATTCCATGTATATATAATATCATCGAATCCCCACGGTTCTATTAGTTCATTGCCATTATTACTTTGTAGTTGAAGAAGAAAGCACAGAGAGGTTAAGTAACTTTTCCAAGGTCACAGTTAGTAAATAATATTGCTGAAACTGGACCCTAAACCATCTGAACCTAGAGTTTCTACTCTGAAAGGCTCTGAAGTCCTAGAAAACAATCTTAATTGGCTTTATGAAACTAATTTAAAAGGCTCAATGATTCATATGTTGTTTTGCCACTTTATCAACAAAACCAATGAAAACTTGCAGAAATGGCTCATAATCAAGATGAATCCACTTTTCAGTTTTTCACTTTGTCACAACAAACTGCACTTATTCAGAACAAAAATGTGATACAATGAGTTAGGAAACATTGTTATTTTAGCCAACCTCTATTTAACCGAGTTGCCACAATAACTGAGGTTCTCTATTTTCCAAGTGAATCATATTATTTATTGCTGCCTATAGGACAATAACTTTTTGTAACCAGTAACTAACTTTGCATTATACCTGTATCCATTATCTATTACCAGCTGAGTCATATCCTCACCAAGAATTGCTTATTTTCTATCTGTTTGTATATTTTGTATATAATTATTACATTTAATTAAATATTATATAAAATGATAATGAAAATATGAAGTTATTTCTATAAAAAATAAGTTAAAATCTTTGGAAAAATTCAATAAACTTGAGTTCCTAAAAGAAGAAAAATGCAATTTAATTCAGTATGAGTAATGCAGCTATAAAGTAATGGGAAAAATAATAAAATGTGAAAGAATTGCTGCACAACTTTCTACCTCTACTTTCAAAGGTGTATTTTTGGAAAGAAGGCAAATCCGATCTGTTCCATCTGGTTCTACATCATTTAATTAGTGAATGAGGTATTCATTATACACACATACACATTTATAATATATGTATTATTTCTAAAGCTAATTTTCCATTTATTCACCTTTTAAAATTTCCTACAAACTACTGGGCCCTGTTTGTTTCAGCTTGCACTATACTACTGAGTTAAAAATCTATTCGGAAAAAAAGTGTTTTGAAATTCCTACTTTATTTCTTAGAACAAAGACAGAAAAAGAATAAAAGTTTCTGAAATACTATTTATTTTGGATAAATTATGGGGAAGTTTGTGGAAACATTTAACCAACATCAATGAAAAATAAACAAAAAGCTTCCAGGATCTTGACTGACCCACCTAACATTGACCTTGCCCCATAAAATGGTGAGATATACACAACACTCTCTCTCATAAGTATTGATACAAAAGTAAGATATTTTCTAAAAATGTTCCAAATTCTTTTGATACAAATATTTTCCCTGAAATGGGAGGCAAAAAGCGAGTATACCAGGTACACGTGTACAGTCATACCGAGCTTGGCCAACCAGAGAGACCCATGTAGTTACAGAACTATGAGCTAAGCAAAGAGTGTTTCTAGGACTGATGGAAACTTTGCCCCACAATGTAATTTTTGACAAACCATTGTTTGTTAACAGAATTATATGTTTATAAAAGCAAAGTCTAAAAATATCTTTTGAATCATGACTCTGCTAACCATTGACAGCTTTTCGTTTGACAGGTAGTCTCACTCTGCAAACACATTTGCATTGCATACCTGGACCTTACTTGGCCTCCAAGTGGTTGTAGAAACTGCCACATTGCCTATTAGCCTACATTTCTTTCTTAACCTCCTTATGTCATTCTTTCCTCAGTTTACAAGTATTTTCATGAATATATTTTCCCTCTTTCATCCTGCCTTGAGCTCTCCATTATTGCTTTCTCTATTTAAATAGTACTTTGCCTCAAAGAAACGCTTTTGACTCTTGATAAAGAAAAGCGTGATTGATTGAAGGACTAAGAGAGATAAAACGTTGGTGGGAGGCATTTAGGGAATGATGACTCTATCAGTGTGTCCTAACATGTTGGACACATGAAAGGGGAATTTGGGGCCAAGTTATGTGAGAATACGAAAACAAATTCTACTCTAATAAAAATTTTATCTAATTTCAAATACCTGAAAATTGTAATTGCAACAAAAATTATGATCTTTGACAAATGCAAATAGAATAAGTCATTTTTTCATAGCCAAGAGCTAAAAATTAATAAAAGTGAACATAAAAACATTTGGTTCTTATACAAATTTAATTTAAATCAAGTTCCAAGACAAATAAAATCAATTTATTTAACTTATTTAAGGCTGTCTCTTTTTTTCTGTGTATTTCTTGTAATTTCTCACATTTCAAAGAAGGCTTTGGTTCTGTACCTGGATCTCTTCTCTTTTTTTAAAATGTTATTTCTATTTCTGCAAAATGATTTGAATATTTTTCGTCATGATATAAGATAGAAAACTTTATAGAAAGTGAATGATTCGTGTATCTAAAAATATAATTTCTTAAAGTTAGTAATATTATTCAATATTATTTAACTCCAATCTGAAAAGGATCATCTTTTAATTTCCACAGAATGTTATGACTAGTAGATACATGACCAATGGCTGTTGTGACAGAGAAGGGAGGTCTGAGCATCTATTGGATTTCTAAGAACTATGACTTCTTAGGTACAGAACTTAGAGACAAATCAGTTAAGGGAATCTATAATCTGTCCCAATTATAGTTCTTGGATTAATGGCCCATAATTTCTTTGCTTGGCATTCACATTCCAATTTAAAAGTTTTGACTGGCTGCTGATTTTATTATGGAAAAGGAGAAAAAAGTTGATTTGACTTTCTAATTCGGATTTTTCAGCCTATTGCTATTTCATTCAGTTTAATCATTCTGTTTTATCCACCGATCTCAGCAATCTCGAAAATGGCCAGGGAAGATGAGACAACAGGGTCAAGTCTGTTTCACCAGTTCCTTTGTAGAGCTCAAGTCAAATGTCACTTCCTCAGAGAAATTTTCCTTGAAGTAACATGACCCATCCCAACGCAACTCAGTCTTAAGCTCCTTATCCTATTTGGATTTTCTTCACAATATTATCTTTACATAAAATAATAGTTTCTGTTTATGCATTAAATTATAATAATAAAAGGAGCTAACTTATTGAACTCCCAGCATGAGCCAGGGACGGTTATCAATGTTTTACGTATATTAAATCATTTGATTCTCATATACCCCTATGAAGTAGAAAATGATGTCTTCCTCTTTTAACAAATAGAAACAAGCACTGGAGGTTAAATAATTTACCTGAGGTTGTACAGGCAATGCTGGGCTCACTCCAAGAAGTCTGGTTCTAGAGGCTAGCTCCCCAGTGGAATTACCCAATTCTTGCCAAAGCATGAATTTTGCTTATTTTTCCCATTGATATGTTTTCTGTGCCCTAAACTGTAGATAGCACAGAGAGCTTATTCAATCAGTGCTGTGTAAAATGAATGGATGAATGAATGAATGAGAAGGCAAAGGTGTACACATGGAGAAATTAGGAAACAAGTTAATTCTATGCAGCACGTTAAACCTGGATAAACAGCACTCCAGAAAATTCAAATTAGCAGAAAGCCAGGATCAGGATGTAGTTAATTAGCTTAATGTAACAGGGGAACTGACTTTATTCTGAAGTTTTAAAATTATTTACTCATCCTGATCTGTAAGAATTTTCACACTGAAACTTCTTCCCTTAGCAGTTACTATCTTTGATCTTTTGTGAACCTTTTTGATAAAATGAGCATTCATTCCAAGGTATAGTTTGAATTTTTTTCAGTATCACTTTTATTCATCTTTAATCATAGAGAAAGGAAAGCCTATATCAAAATTCTGTATCTTATGGAAGGCAATATTACTACTGTGTCAGAAAGGTCTAAGTAAATGTTTGATTAAAATACCAGAAGAGATGCTGTTGGTAAAAACTGCTAACCCATAGCATGCTGTGTTAAGAGACACTATCCTTAGGAGGAAGCATAATTTATATTTAAAATTAGTGATGATAGTTTATGTGTACAATTTGGAGGACAAGATAAAGGACAAAGCAAGAGAGTTTTGAAAAAAAAATGAAGCTGCATAAATTGAAGTTATATAACTGGCCTAAAAGGAAATAGAAAGTTAAAAATGAAAAGTTTTGCTTCAATTTTCTGTTCTGTGGGCCAGAGCTTGTTGGTTGGTATTTAACTGAAGTCTCTAGATATGAAATTTTGAACTGTAATTCTTAAAGCAGTGGCTTTCAAATTTTGCAAATAATGCTGCATTATTTGGGGGAATTATCTTTGAAAGAATAAAAGAATTTAGGGCTCACATCAGTTTCAGACTTTGGAAACAAACACTTTTACTTAAAAACTTTTATGAAACAATACCCTAGGTGGAACAAAAATTAGTCATTTTATGAAAATCAGGGCTATTTAGCTTGAAGTCAGACTGGGGAAATGAATTCTCCATCTGCTCACTACCTTCTATCTATGTGGCCTCTGCAGAAGTTCAAAGCACCATAAACACTGCACCATTGCACGACTAGGATAGACTTAGCAACCATTTTTCAACATGGTAGCATTTACAAAGCATAAAATAATCACAACTTAATAGCACAAATATTTTTCAATTTTTATCTATCCTTGAAGTGCAAAAACTGACTTTTGGTAAAGTAGGCCTAAGATATAATTATTTTTTAATACTGACAACAATAAGCTTTATAAACTTTCACCAAACTTTTCTCCTTAGCTTTATTGAGTCACGATTGAAAAATTTTAAATGTATATATTAAAGATGTACATAATTTGATATATGTATACATTGTGAAAAATCACCACAATCAAGCTAATTAACATATCCACCACCTCACATAGTTACCCTTTGTGTGTGTGTGGTGAGAATACTTAAGATCTACCCTCTTAGCAAATTTTGAGTATACACAATACATCACTATTAACTATAGTCATAATGCTGTACATTCGGATTTCAACATTTATTCACTTTATAACTGAAAGTATATACCTTCTAACCACATTCTGCCCATTTTCCTCACTTCTCCAGTTCCTGGTACCCAAAATTCACTCGCTGCTTTTTATAAATTTGGCTTTAGATTTCATATTTAAGTGAGGAATGCAGTACTTATTTTTCTATATCTGACTTATTTCAAGTACCATGCCCTTCAGGTTCATCTGTGTCATCACAAATAACAGGATTTTCCTTTTTTTTAAGGATGAATAATATTCCATTGTGTGTGTGTATATCACATTTTCTCCATGCATCTGTTGACAGACACAGGCTGTTTACACATCTTGGCTATTGTGAATAATGCTGCAATGAACATGGGAATGTAAGTACCTTTACTGGATGATTATTTCATTTCCAGAGGTATTGCTGGGTCATATGGTGACTCTATTTTCTATTTTTGTTTTTTATAATGTTTGTTTTAATTTGCATTTTCACAGTACACAATGGTTCTCTTTTCTCCACATTCTCACCAGCACTTGTTATTTGAGCACCTTTTTATATACCTATTGGTATTTGTATTTTTTTTGAAAAAATTTCTATCTAGGTTCTTAATCTATTTTTAATTAGCTATTTTTGTTATCAGTTGTGTGAGTTCCATGACAGTAACTCTTTATTAAATATATAGTTTGCAAATATTTCCCCCCATTCCATGAGTTATATTTCATTTTGTTGATTGTTTCCCTTACTATGCAGAAACTTTTCAATCTGATGTAATCCTACTTGTTTATTTTTGCTTTTATTGTGTTCTTGACATCATATTCAAAAATTATTATAAAGGCCAATGACAAGGATATTTTCCTGTATGTTTTCTCCTAGAAGTTTTATAGTTTCAGATCTTAGGTCTTTAGTCCACTTTGGTTTCTTTTCGTTTATAGAGTAAGATAAAGATTTAATTTTCTTCGTTTGTATATGGATATCAAGCTTTCCCATCACAATTTATTGAAAAGGCTGTCCTTTTTTCATTGTGCATCCTCAGTACCTTTGTTGAAACTTAGTTGACCATCTATGTGTGTCTTTATTTCTGGACTACTTATTCTATTCCACTGATTTATGTGTCTGTTTGTATGCAAGCATTACACTGATTTGATTACTAAACTTTTAAAATATAATTTGAAATTGGGAAATGTGATGCCTCCAGCTTTATTCTCCTCGTTCAACAATTTAAACAATTCAGGGTCTTTAGTGGTTCCATATAAATTTTAGGACTGTTTTTACTATTTAAGTGAAAAATGCCATTGCTATTTTGGTAGAGGTTTCATTCAATCTGTAGCTAGCCCTGAGTATTATGAAAATTTTAATAACATTATTTCTTCCAATTCATGAACATGTAATATTTTCCATTTATTTGTGTCTTCTTCTATTTTCTCATAATTGTCACATAGTTTTCAATGTACAAATCTTTTACCTACTTGCTGAAATTTATTCCTAAGTATTTCATTACTTTTGATGCATTGTAAATGGGATTGTTTTCTTAATTTCTTTTTCAGCTTGTTCATTGCTAATGTATAGCGATGGAACTTATTTTTGCATGTTGAATTACTGAATCCATTTATCAGTTCTAATAGTTTTTTGATGGTGTCTTCAGGGTTTTCTATATGCAGAATCATGTCATCTGAAAACAGAGGCAATTTTACTTCTATTTTTTTTTTTTTTGAGTTGGAGTCTCATTCTGTCACCCAGACTGGAGTGCAGTGGCACACTTCTGGCCACCGCAGTCTCAGTCTGCTGGGCTCTGGTGATCCTTCCGCCTCAGCCTTCCAAGTAGCCGGAACTACAGGCGCGTGCTACCATGCCTGGCTAATTTCTGATTTATTGTAGAAATGAGGTCTCGCCAAGTTGCCTGGGTGGGTCTCGAACCCGCAGGCTCAGGCAATCCACTCGCCTCGGCCTCCCAAAGCGCTGGGATTATAGGCTGAGCCACCAAGCCCGGCCTACCTCCTTTTCAATTAAGATAATTTGTATTTATTTTTCATACCAAATCTCTCTGGCTAGGACAACAAATACTATATTGAGCAGAAGTGGCAAGAATGAGCATTCTTGTCTTATTCTTGATCTTAGAGAAAAAGCTTTCAGTTTTTCACCGAGTATAATTTTTGTGTGGGTTTTATCTTGCATGGCCTTTACTATGTCAAGGTCAATTCTTTCTGCACATAATTTGTTGAGAATTTTATTATAAAAGAATGCTGGATTCTGTGATTCTGTCAGGTGCTTTTTCTGCATCTGTTTAGAAGATCACATAATTTTATCATTTTGTTAATGTGGTGTATTATAGTTATTGACTTGCATATGTTGGGCCATTTTTGCATCCAGAGTATAAAACCCACTTGATCATAGTGTATGACCTTTGATGTGCTATTTAATTTACTTTGTTAGTATTTTGCTGAGGATTTTTTGCATATATGTTTATCAGGAATATAGACATGTAATTTTTTTCTCTTATTTTTGTCTGGCTTTGGTATCAGGGTAATGCTGGCTTGATAAGATGAATTTGGAAATATTCTCTCCTCCTTAATGTTTTGGAAGGGTTTTAAAAGAATTACTGTAAATTCTCTAGATGTTTAGTAGAATTCACTAATGACACCTTCAGATTCTGGGATTTTCTTCGTTGAGAGATTTTTTTTTTATTACCAATTCAATCTCTGTCCATTTTGTTGCAGTTGTTGTTGTTTGAGCCAGGGTTTCACTCTGTAGCCCAAGTCAGAGTGTAGTGGCACAATAACAGTCACCACAGCCTTAACCTTGTGGGCTCAGGCAGTCTTTCCACCTCAGCATCCTGAGTAGTTAGGACTACAGGTGCATGCCATGAACCCAACCAACTGCCATGCCCAGGTTCAATCTGTAATCATTATTGTCTGTTCAGATTTTCTAGTTTCTTCATGATTCAGTCTTGGTAAGTTGTTTGTTTCTAGGAATGTATACATTTATATCTTTAGGTGAGAAAACTGAGGCTTAGAGAATATAAGATATTTGTCTTAGATCCCTATCTGCCCAGTAGATGACTAGGTAGTTCTAGATTGTAAATGTTTGTATTCAAAATCTTATATATTTTTTACTATGTTAACTTAAGATTATTGACTTAAAGCAAAATAATATTAATAATATATATCATAAAATAGAAAAGTAAACAAGAGATTATAAAATTAATAGAAGACTACAAAGTCAATAAAAAGTTTGTTAATTCAACATATTTTATCGAGCATCAAATATGTGTGATTATTAGTCAAAGTGCTGGTAATCTAAAGTAAGAACATCAGAGAAAGGACCCTGCTGTCATGAATCCTGCAGTCCAATGGGAAAATAGCAACTAAAGTATATGGCAACTGAAGACTAAAAATGGAAGAAACATATGGTCAGCCTAGTGTTTATGTGTTTGTGCATGTGAATATATGTGTGTATCTAAGATACATAGCAATGAACCGGTGCAGAGGAAAAAATATGACAGCATGAAATGGACAATATAAAATACACTGCCAAAAGATATAGAGACTCACCAGCACAACCCTAAGTCCACTGAGAATCACCATGACAAGGCATTGAGCCAAGAAACATATGCCATTAACATTTTGCCTCAAATGATCATTTGGCAACCACAATACTAGGTAAGTATTCTAAATATGAAATCAAGTAGCTATAAAGTTAAGTAGTACTCAAGTTTAAGATAAGAGGACTAAGCATTAGAAGTTATAGATTCTTCTTCAAGATAGATCTTAAGTACTTAGTACTATGTGTCATGTCAGGTAAGTAATTAGCCACTTTAAGATCCAGTTTATGTCAATGGGCAGCACAGTTGGTTGTATGTTTTTGCTATTG
>CAUYQG010143631.1:0-27457 GCA_963574415.1 Tarsius wallacei | reverse complement strand
CTCCCACGTATGGACCCCCCCATCGCCACCCCCGCTGTTTTCCTTGCGTGCCCGTCAATCCAATACGCGGCCCCCCCGAGGCCTCCCCGGCGCCCCACCCATTCCCAATAAACCCCCCCCCCCCCCCCCCCCCGGGAAGAGGCATGCCTTAATTGGACTTAGGTATTTGGAAAAAGGCATCCAGTGTGCACCTAGCTTCTTTCTTTTTCCTTTCTCTAGAACAGTGGTTCTCAAAGGGTGTACTTTGAACCAGCAGCTCAATACCCGCTGGAACTTGCTAGAAATGCAAATTATTGGGTCCCCTCAAACCTATAGTCAGAAACTCAGGGTGTGGTGGGAGTGAGGTCCTACAATCTGTGATTTAAACATCTTCTCTAGACAGAGTTCAGGGAAGTGGTTCTCAAACATCAGAGGGCATTGAAATCACTTTCACAGTTTCTGATTCTAGAGAAAGAACTTTTCTGTTCTTCAGAAAACACACATTCTGCAGTATTCCTTGAGGTAAAGTTTTGCTTTTCTTGGGTTTATAATTATATAAGAGCAATGCCTACTTACTCTCTCTATGACAAACAGGTATGTTCATCCAAAACATTAATATTTCAGCCAAAATAATGCAACATATAAACATCCACTCACAAAAATAACACAACATAATTTGTGAGGAAAATTAGATAGCTGTTGAGGAGTAGGATTATTCTTTCTGAACTAATTGAGAATGTGTAACCAGGAAGGACTGGGCGGTTTATTTTGAAAAATAACAAAGAAACTTGCACTTATTTAGGGGAAAGAATTTTTATGGGTAACATTAAATTTAAGTGCATGGCCTTGAAGAGGCTCTGATTTCTTAATTTATTCTGCTCATCAATCAGCTGTGATTCTTTATTTACTGCAGTAAAACTACAAGCCAAACAGTGTCTACTGGGAAGAAAGGAGTCTTTATAAGAATATATCTAGAAGGGCCTCACTTGTATAGCACGTGGAGCAGTTCATAGAATGTGAGCCTTGGCACTGGCACAGAAAATGCACTTCTAGGAAGTATTTAATTCACCTATTCATGCATGTTTCACTAAACAATTCGAGATACTTTTTTTGGAGTAACTACTATGTGCCAACTGCTGAGTCCATAAACATGGTTATTTATAAGAAATTTGACTATATATGTCAAATCATTTTGTCAATCACTTTATTAGCAATAATACGTGTGTGAGACGGTCCTGAATCCATCTTTGATGAAACCTGTGGATGTGATCTTATTTGGAAAAAAGGTCTTTGCAGATGTAATTAAGTGAAGGGTCCTGAAATGGCAACATTCTGGATAAAACAGGTGGGCTCTAAATCCAATGACCAATGTCCTTATAAGAGAGAAGACACAGAGGAAAATGGCCCTGGGCAGCTGGAGACAGATATTGATTGGAGAGAGTTGCCACAAGCCAAGGAATACCTAGAGCTGCCAGGAACTGGAACAGGCAAGAAGGAATCCTTTCTTAGAGCTTTCAGAGAGAGTGTGACCCTATAACACCTTTTCTTTCTTTTTTACTTCAAGCCTCCTGAGTTGCAAGAAAATAAATTTCTGTTGTTTTAAACTGTTAATTTTGTGGCTATAGGAGGCTTAGGAAAGCAATGTAGTAACCATCAATTTATTTTTGAAATTACTTTACTCACTTTGTCGGTTCTAAATCATGTTTGTCGTCTTTCTTTAATTCCTAATCTCCTGATAGCAAAGACTCTGTTTTCCGTTGGAAATTTTTCTGCTAAAATGCTTGCCATGGTGCACTCTTGAAGAAAATATTGAAATAATGGAATAAATCTTAGCATTTTTAATGGACATCCAATTATTATCAAAAGATAAAAATGAATGCGAGAGAGAGAGAGAGAGGACTAGACCTCTATTTAGTCCCTTGAAATTACTTTACATTTGTAATTGACTATTCTGAAATTAACTTTTAAGGTGACTCTAGATTTCTTTCACTTAATAGTTCTGTTTCCTTAGAAGAAAAATATATGGGAGCTGCAGAATAAACAAAGTGGTCTACCCTGCACTGGCCTTTCCAAACCGTGTGCAATGGCTGCACCCCCCAGGTGGCATTAAGCTCCAGGGAGTTATCTGTCCCTGGCAACTGTTCGTTTCTATAGTTGCAATGACTGATCTTATGCCTACCTTCAAAGACTTGAGTCATGGTACATTTCTTTTCTGGACTGTTAGCTGAGAAATATAGCTCTGTGCAAAGCCTTCCAGTGGATCATAATTGCCAATAACTGTTTTTTTCACTATAAAATGAAAGAGAGGCCAGGCACAGTGGCGAACACCTGTAATCCCAATACTTTGGGAGGCCAAAGTGAGAGGATCGCTTGAGCCCAGGGGTCTGAGACCACCCCAGCCAACATAGTGAGAACTTGTCTCTAAAAAAAAATTTTCTAGGCATGGTGGTATGCACTCCAGCTACTCAGGAAGCTGGAGTGTAAGGATCGCTTGAGCCCAGGAGATCAAGGCTGTGGTGAGTCGAGCTCATGCCACTGCACCTCCAGCCTAGGTGACAGAGTAAGACTTCAACTAAAAAATAAAAATAAAATGAAATGAAAGTGAACCAAACTCAAGTGATTTTTTCCCTAGATACCATATGCACAGAGCACTACACTATATAATTATAAATTTATCATAATGAGTGAATGCAGTTTGATATTTTAATTGCATCTTTAGCTAGCCAACTTTGGAAGTATGTACTAGAGACTTTAAACTTAAAAGTAAATTTACAACTTGCTACAACTCTTGCCTCATGTCACTCTTACACACCAGTGACCAAAATTCTGAGCTGGATTTGCACAGAAAGAAACAAAAAAACTGTAATGATTGGATGGCCCTTACTCTGAATTTAGAGCTGAAGAAAAACTGTACATAAATCACACAGGATAGGCTTTATAACTACTTTTTTACAAAAGTTTTAAGACATAGGACAAAAATAATAAAGGGACAGTGTATCCAGATATTTGTAAATAAAGTGACATGTGGTCTAACAATCTAAAGGTGGTTTCTTGACAGCTCATTTAGGTAAAATTTTGCTTGAATTTACACTGGAAATAGTACTCTCCACTGAGTGTTTTCAAAGAGTCCATGTAGCTTTTGGAATTTACTCAGAACTTTATGTGAATGTTTACTTGTGAGGTGTTTCAGACAGTAATCTCACTTAATTTTTCTTGCACTTTTAAGAAATTCAGAAGTTTCTTGAGTCTGGTTAAAAAAAATAATAGAAAAAAATTCTGCTTTTTTAGCTCTATTTGAGACTTCTTACTCAGCCACTTGACTAGCCATTGATTCTGAGTAGTTTCTCATGTAAGGATTGCCAAGTCTGCATTGTAACACCCAAGATTATAATGAGTCATAATTTCTCTTTGTCATCTTGAGTTGGTGAGAGTTTTCTTAGTCAGTTCTCTGTTGAGTGCCTTGATACACTGGATAAAATTGTTCAACACTGTAGAAGTTACATTAGTTAGTTCTGTGGGTGAGGCAGAGCCATTCATTTCCAGATAGAAAGATGGTAGGAGTATAGAAAACTACTTGTTATTTATAACTTGGGGGAAGAAATCAATTCCAGATTCCAGGGCCCAAGATGTGATATCTAAATAGAATTTTACTTCACATTTGAATGTATTATAACTTATATAGAAGCTATCTATGAAAAAGGAAGATTACAAACAACAAGTAAGTTATAGTCTACCTTGCAGTTGAATACAGGATGTCAGGGTTGGGTTTTAGTTGGGATTCAGTTCAATTCATTTGAAAGTGGTAGGTACTAAAAGGTGATTTTGTTTTTAGGAATAGTCTAATGGGACTCAGAGACGTTTTCAAAAACTAAAACTAAATATCAAGTAGAGCATGCGAAGTACTTTTATGAGAAAGAAACTGGATTAGACGAGGACAGAGTGGTGGCCAAGATTCATTTTAACTAGACAACTAAAAAAATAAAAATAAAAATCAACTGAGAATGGATTAAATACTTAGTATAATACCTGAAACTGTAAAGCTACAGAAGAAAACATGTACACAGCATTAGTCTGGGCAATGATTGTTTGGCTATGGCCCTAAAAATACAAATAAAAAGATAGGCAAACGGGACTACATCAAACTACAAAGCTTCTGCACAACAAAGGAAACAATTAACAGAGCATAGAGACAACTCACAGAGTGGGATAAAGTATTTGCAAACTATATATCTAATAAGGAAGTTAATGTAAAAATATAGAAGAAACTCAAAACTACTCAATAGCAAGAAAAAAATAATCTGATTAAAAATGGGCAAAATATTTAAATAAACATTTCTCAAAAGAAGATATACAAATAGCCAACAGGTTCATGAAAAAATGCTCAGTATCACCAATCATTACAAAAATTAGATATTCACACAATAAGATATTCCCCCATGTCTGTTATTCTCAAAAAAGATGAAAGATAACAAATGTTGGCCAAGATGTGAAGAAAAGAGTACACTTTGCTGTTGTAGGAGTGTAAATTAGTACAGTCATTATGGAAAACTGTGTGGAGATTCCTCAAAGAGTTAAAAATGGAATTATCAGTCCTACTATTGTGGATTTATCCAAAAGAATTGAAATAGAAATTTTGAAGAGACATCTACACTGCTGTGTTCACTGCAGCGCTATTCGCAATAGTGAAAATATGGAGTCAACCTAAGTATCCATCAGCAAATAAATGGATAAAGAAAATATACACAATGGAATAGTATTCAGCCTTTAAAAAGAGAAGGCAGTTATGTCATTTGTGACTGAATAGATGGACCTAGAAGGCATAACGCTAAGTGAAATAAGCCAGACACAGGAAGACAAATACTGCATGTTCTCACTTATACATGGAATCTAAATAAGTAGAACTCATAGAAGTAGAAAGTCAACTGGTGGTTGGTGAATACCAGAGACTCGGGGAGCAGGAGAGGAGAAAGTGTTAAAAGGTACAAAGTTCAGGCCAACAGGAAAAATCGGTTATTGAGAAATATTGCACAGCAGGGTGACTACAGTTAATACTTTTTGTATATTTCAAAATAGCTAAGAGAGTAAATTTCAAATGTCTTGCCACAAAAGGTGAAAAGTGAAGAGATGTATATGTTAATTAGCATGACTTAATCATTCCACATTATGTACTTATGTCAGAACAGCAATTTACCCCATAAATATGTTCAATTGTGGTTTCACAATAAAAATAATATTAACTTAAAAAGGAAGATTTTGTGAAGAAGATAGTAATTGTGTTGTAGCATAGAAGGAGAGTTAGCATAGAAGAAGGATAGATAGGCAGGAAAACTGATTGACAAAGGCACTACAGAGTTAAAAGATTACAATGAGGACCAGTTGGGGGCACAAACTTCACCTGCACATAAATCCCTTATGTACCTAATCCTGACTTGTACCCCCACATATTTACAATTAAAAGGAGAATTAAACTAGAAAAAAAAAGATAACCACAAAACAGTCCAATAGATTACAATGAAACCAGGAAAAGAGACAGCATTTCCAGACTTGGAGAATCACTTCTTTTTTTTATCTTTGTTGTAACTTGAAGAAGCATAAAATATATAGAGACTAGCTAGCCCAAGCACTGTCTTCAAGCTTCCATGGTTCACTGAACTGAACATTATTTGTAAACTTATTTCATAAGTTGCATCTCTGACAAAACGATTTGGTTGGTCCTTTGCCTTTTAAGATTATTGCAGTTAAAGCAATTATCTATACTGATGGATTTTTGACTTAACTGTCAAAATTTCTATCACAGATATGATGCTGAGGTGAGCTGGAAGTATCATAGAGTTTCTGTTTTGTTTTCTGAGTTGGAGTCTCACTCCGTTGCCCAGGCTGGAGTGCAGTGGCACACTCATGGCCACCCCAGGGTCAACCTGCTGGGCTCAGGCGATCCTTTCACTTCAGCCTTCCAAGTAGCCAGAACTACATGTGCACACTGACACACCAGCCTAATTTTATGATTTATTGTACAGATGAGGTCTCACCATGTTGCCCAGGCTGGTCTCCAACCTGTGGGCTCAGGCAGTCCTCTCGCCTCAGACTCCCAAAATGCTGGGATTACAGTCTTGAGCCACTGTGCCCGGTCTCGTAGAGTTTCTTAAGACAAAAGGACTTTTTCAAATTTAGGAATTTATTTTCAGAGGATGGTTGGTATCATTACTATAATTCGTATAACCTGAAATGCTATTTGCAGTGAGAAGGAAATAGTACTCTAAAATTCCCGGCTTATCAATTGAGATAAAATTGAGGTCATTTAAAAATATTTTTAGAAATGGACGAATACTTTGAAAAGCCATTTTATTGCACTTTTTCCCTACTTATCAAGAATTTTACAGTTATTATATCCAAATGAAAAATGAAAAAACTATAGTGAGATGCCTTTTTTTTTTTTTTTTTTTCTGGAAGGCAGTAGAGTCTCAAAAGGAAGCACCAAAACAGGAAACTAGACATGTGATGTTGGTCCTGTTGTCGTGACTTTGGGCTAGAAAGAAGGCACCTTCTTGTGCCTTCATTTCTTATCACTTTTTCTTAATAAAAGAGAGGATATTAAGTGATATCTACCTCTTTTTATCTCACATGGATGTAATGGAATAAAATAAAGCAGACAGATAAGACTATTTAGATAAAAAATATTTTGATTATTTTAACAGGACTTTAGTAAATCCTTGTTGATCCTAAGAATTCAGAAAGGTATGTAGTGGAGCCTATTAATAAATACATGATTTGATCCTGAATCTTAACCTTCATGTTTCATGTGATATAGATTTTTGATAAGTTAAAAGATGAGAAATTTGAGCAAAAAGCTTATAAATCCCTCTGGCTAGAAATGAAGTGTTCCCTTACATTTGAATCCATAAAATGTAATTAGAGTTTTTTTGTGTGGGGAACATTTACTAAATTCATTAAATAATGATCAGAATATCAGTATAACACTCCACACTTAAAAAAGAAAAAAAAAAGGATCATGAGTTAGCCAATGGTTATAAATTTTCTTGAGGATTTATTTACATTTTAGGTGTCAATAATTTTGTGTGCTATAATTCTCTACTAATACCCCATGTGTTTTTGACATCTCAGATAAATATATTTTATTGAGTTTGTCTCCTTCTGACATATGACTATTTCTTTATTCCATTCTAAGATCTCTTTTTTTCCTTCTTATATTTGAACTACTTGCAATCTTCTAAAAAATACTCAGCATTTTATAACTATCATTTTATGAGTCACCAAAGTGCACGCATGAGACATTCTGAGAGTACATATTACCTGCCCGGGGCAGTGAAAATGTGGCTAAAAAGAGGTGCCATTAGATGTCATCATGGAGACGACTGAGCCCAAATTCTAGAATGCTTTTACCCTACTCAGAGCTGTGTACATGTCCCCCTCAGCAGACCCTGCTGAGTTTTGGTTGTAGTTCCTAACTGAGCAAGTGATCTTATAAATCTTGATTACCTATAAGATTTTGTACAAATTCACACAGGCTGATAATTAAGTTTTGTGGAAGAACTATGATACAACTCTATTAAATGAAAGTAAAAACATCAATAGAGCATGAAAAAAATGTTAGTTAACAATATATAAATAAAGGTTGATTTCAAACCAAAATATACCATGCAAGTAAATAGAGTCAGTTATTTAGTGTCGTATACTATATTTTTTGCAGTTTCTATTTGATATATTGATTCTCAAGCAGAGAGTTTCTAGCTCAGATTAGAAAGGGGTGAAAGGGCACAGCTAATGGGGACAAATAGTCCTATTTTGTGATAACAAGAGTCTGGTCAATCCATCTAATTGGGAGCTAATAAATTAAGATCATTTAAAAATAATTTTTTTCCAAAGCATGTTTATTCATATTGCATATTTTTCTTTTTCTGTTATTTCAGCAATTAAATTAATGCAGGCTGGTCTATATGTTATGACCATACTCCACGGGACAGGCATGCCTGCCCTCTTAATACTTCTCTTTGCAGTACAGGAGCTTGGTCTGTGGTCCAGACCCCAAGAGGCTCAAGGATGGTCTTCAGGAGCTTTACTCTCTCCCTGCAGTTGTGTATAGAGTTTTGTGGGTAGCACACATGTGCATTCTCCTGCACAGAGTAACTTTCATTACAAGATCTGTGTTTCTCCAAAATAAAGAACCCCTCCTTATCTGTTCCTTTCATTGAAACATCGGAGAAGCCAGATCTCCTTTCTGAGCCTTGATTTCTGCAACACACACAGAATAGACATTCATAAGAAAGATAAGGGAGAACACAGACTACATTAAAGAAAATTTAGTTTAAATGTTAGAATTATTTAAAATATCTGATATCATTGAAGAAATATCTATATCTACCGTGCCATTTCACCTGTGGTTCTTGAAGTGAGGGACTTTCTAATTTTATCATTAATACCAAGTGGTTTGCATAATGCCCAATAAATAACAGAAGTGGATAAAGCAAAAGGAAAATAAGAATCTGGGAGAGGAAGCAGTATCATCAGTGCCTTAAGCAAGTTAAGACCACATGACCAGTCTTGCAATGATAATACGGTACACATCAAGGGTGTTAGCTAGCCAGCTGTTCTTCCAAGGTAGAGGATGCTCTCTACCTCTCCTGATCCCCCATAAGTGTCCAGTGTGGGCATGTGGGATTCATGGAATCCTTCCAAGGCTTGGTTATTGAGTGACTCTGAAAGTGAGCACAAGTGTCAACACTGCAGAGCGCTAAGAAAATTCACAATTTTTCATTAAAAATATGAGAAGTAAAAACAGTGGCTCTGACTTTAAAGTCCCAAATCACTCAATGCAGCATGTGTGTGTAAAGCTGTCATGCTGTTGTCTGTAGTGAAGATATGACAAGTTTTCTTCTTCTTTTTTTCTAACATTGTTATAATTGCTAATAGATTGTTATTTAATTATTATAATGCCCATATCTGGTAAATGCAATTGTGTAAATGTAGAATAAAGGTGGAGACAAGATGAGTGGACTTGAATCATATGTACCAAAGTCAAGAAACTTGTATAATAGTCTGACCTCACGACTGCACCCAACAGTTACAATACTTTTCTAGTGTTAAAGTTTTGGCTGTAGTTCTGTCACATAGTTTTTTGGAGGTTTTCAGTCTTGCCTTTCAATTGAGGCTCTGGGCTCTGACCTTCTTTTGGTCAGAATGCAGAGACAATGCCATGGAAATTAGCTCCTGAAATAAAGTTTAAGGGGGAAGAATGAAGTCTTGCCACTAACTTTATAATCTGAGGCAAAGTTTATGAGGTATATGTTTGTTTTTGTCATCTGGAAGTTGAGAAAAATATCTAGGGGCTCTTCCAATTCTTTCCCTGTTCAATGATAAGTAGAAGGTGAAGAGAGGAATGCATGTCTGATTCTCTTTTCCTTCTCCCACTGGATTATTCTGTGATGCCTGCATGAGCTATATTCCTTAAATTAACATTTTAGTTGTAGTTTCTACTAGGTGTGGTAATGTGTCACTTAACAATGGCGGTACTGTCTGAGAAATTCCCATTAGGCAATTTCATCATTGTAGGAACATCATGGAGTGAACTTACACATTTCTAAATGGTATAGCCTTTACATGCCTAGGCTATGTAGTATATCCTAATGCTCCTAGGTTACAAACCAATACTGTGGCAATTATAGCACAATGGTAATTATTTGTGTATCTAACCATATCTAAATGCAGAATGGGCACAGTAAAAATACAGTATTATGGCATTATGGGGCCCTTGTCATATATATGATCTGTCCTTGACAGAAATGTCTTTATGCAATGCGTAGCTGTACAAGGCACCATATTACATTAAGTTCTATGGCCCTATGTTGCAGAACAGCTAATTACCTGTTCTTATGGAAACTTTGTGCCCTCAGGGAATAGCAGACATTTACCGAATATAGAAGGGATTCCTTACCCTTCCCTCACTCCTCCATGCCTGGAAAGTGGCATGTCCTTTTGGGTGAAGAAGATGCATTTTATTCACTGTCAAGCAGTAGATACTTTTTACCCACAGTTGTGAAATGGACCATTTGAAGGCTTTGTATTTATAACTGGTTTTATTGGCCAGGTAAAATATAGTTAACAACAGTTAAAATAATGAGGGATTCTTACATATCCAATGCAGAGATAAGACTGATAAATACTTTATTTAATCTGCACAAGACTGTCACATGGTATGTACCATTATCTTTTCTGTTTTACAGTTAAAAGCTAGGGCTGCCATAATGAAGTGCTACAAGCTGGGTGGCTTAAAGAACAGAAGTGTATTGGCTCAGAGTCCAAGAGCATGGTCCCAGCAAGGTTGGTTCCTTCAGGGGGTTGTGAGAGAGAATCTGTTCCAGGCCTCTCTCATGTGTTTTTACACCATCTTCCCTCTAACTTGTGTCCACAATTTCTCTTCTTATAATGACAGCAGTCATACTGGATTAGAGCCCACTCAAACTTCTTCACTTTAATTCAATTGCCTCTTTAAAGACCTTGTCTCCAAGCCCGATTATATTCTGAGGTGCGGAGGTTAGGACTTCAACATATAAACAGGGCTCTTCAGATATTATTTCTAAGTCATTCATTCCCGCCCCCCTTCCTGCCATAAGGAGAATACAGTCTTTGTGTCATTTCTTAATAAATGGTTTGCTATTAAGGAATCATTATAGTAATGTGGGCTACATTTAAGGGGACACAATTCAGACCACAATAGGCACTGAATGGCAGAGAGTTTTAATAACCTCCTTAAAATCATACAGCTCGCGTGAGGTCAAACATTAGATTGTGCTACAATGAACAGAAAACCAAACAGCACCTGTTCTTGCTTATAAGTGTATGCTAAGCCAAGGATCCACAGAGATATTGAGGATCCTTGGCTTAGCACACACCTATAAGCGAGAACATGTATCATGGACACTGGAGACTCAGAAGAGGCAAAGAAGGGGTGAAGAAACAAAAATCACCAGCTGGGTATCATGTGCACAGACGGGGGTGGGGGGTGCATATGAAGCCCAGATCAAAAACTATTTGTACCCCCTAAAGCTATTTAGATAAAATAATAATAATAACAAAACAAAAATTAGATTGGTCACAATGACCATGCATGATCTTATTTCCTCTACCCTGTGGTTTTAATTGGTGGGAAAGCTACAGAAAGAAGCAGGACAAAGAGCACAGGAAGTGGACTTTATATTTTTGCAGCATTTAGTAGAATTGAAATGTATTTGAGAGAGTGAACCGAAGGAGCTTTGGCACAAATTGACCAATTTGGGGTGCTGCCTAGGACCACCCAATGCTGGTCAGATTAACCAGGTGTCTACCTAATACCTGTGAGCTACCTAATACCTGGGCACCTTGCAGAGTCTTATCCAAGCTGGACTAAGCTTTCCAACTCACGATTCCTCTATCAGTTGGATGAGTACGGCTACTCGGCCTTGTTGTCTTAATCTGTTTTGTGATGCTGTAATTTGAGTAATTTATAAACAGTAGAAGTTTATTTGGTTCTGGAGGCTGGGAAATCCAGAACTGGGAGCCTATATCTGGCAAGGGCCTTCTTGCTGCATCACTACATGTCGTAAGGTGTTACATGATGTGTGAGAGAGAGCAAGAGAGGGCTGAACTCGCTTTTATCACAAACTCACTCTCAAGATAAAGAACCCACTCCCATGATGACACTATTAATTCATTTACGAGGGCAGGGCATTCATGACCTAATCACTTCTTAAAGGCCCCACTTCTCAACACTGTTGCATTGGGGATTAAGTTTCCAACATAAGAACTTTGGGGGCATATTCAAACCATAGCAACTGTTGAGTGTTCCAGACAGCAGAGATACAAGTTGAAATGAGATGGCTCTGTTGCCCACAGAATCCTTGCTGCACTCCAGGCGGGGGGGCAGACAATACACAAATTATACATAATAATCTGTCGGCTGGGTAGAGTGCTATACAGAGTACATAAATCAGGATAAGAGGGTAGGAAGTGATGGAAAATGTGAAGATCTAGGGTAAGTACTCCAGGCAGAGGAACAGCGAGTAAAAAAGCCCCCAGGTATGTTAGGCTTGCCCGCTCTGGAAATGCCAAGGAATGAGGATCCTTGGAGAACAATGAACAAGGATGGATGATAGAAGATGGGTCAGGCAGTCAGAACCTCCAAGGCCTGAGAAACCAAGGGGAGGAGTTGGGATTTTGTACTAAGAGTTATGTGAAATCTTTGGAGGGTTTTAAGTGTGTACGTATTTGTGGGAAAGGGACATACGCACTCTGATGTACATTTTGAAAAGATTCTTCTGGGAGCTCTGGAGAGAATGGACCTTGTGTGGGGATTGAGGTAGGTGAGCGGAGGCTGGGGGCCTGGTTGGGGTCACTCACTCACTTAATCAGTCAATCGAACGTTACATTACACTGGGATGTATACATGGAGGACAGAATTTCATTCATGGAGTCTCCACCCCCGAGTTTTATTTTTGCTCACTCACTCTGTTTTCTGGGGTCTTGAATCAAGCCCTTAACATTCCTGAGAGAGAAGCAAATGTGTATCCTCAAATAATGAAAAAGTCTGAAGATCTTCTGTCTTCAGATCGGTGAGTCGTAGGTGTTTGATGAAATATGAGCTTCTGAGGAGAGAGAGAATGTCGGGACAGCCGGAACATCGTTTGCCTCTAGCTGATGGAGCCAGTGTGGCCATTATAGTCACTCCAAAAGGTCACCTCAAGGTAGAGAGAAGCACTTAATGCTGGAATTATTGATGTTCCCATTAATATGCCTTCCCCACAAAAGCAGGCTTCCTGTCTGGCGGGAAGCCTGGGGCCAAGGCCTCCGCCAACTGGATGCAGCAGTAACTCTGCTACAACTAATCCCCTGGTATCCTGTCTGGCTACAAGGGTGGAAACTGCCTTCACTTTCCAGGCAGCCCCAGTGATTCCTCCATAACCCAATTCTTTTAAAAGCTGAGGGCCAAGTCCCACTGAGCAAAAGCCAGGAAATACTGGCCACCTAAGCTTTTGAGAATCAAGGAGTCAGAGAACCTAACAATGTTGGCTTGTAGTGGTTACTTGGATCTGAGCCTCCTGAGAAAGGTTCCTGTAAATGGCCTGAATATATATTTTGTTTCTCACTGCAATAACATTCTGGGACATTGCCTCTGTTCAGAGCTTTCCTAAGCAGGCAATAATTATGGGCAGTGGAACTAATCACTGTACATATACCTTTGTAAATCTGGCTATCCCTGGTGGAATATTTTTTAACACCCACCCCCCCAAAGTAGAGTATAAGTTTTTCTGGCATTAACATTAACCTGAGCCTTTAAGGGACTGTCACAAAATATGACACTGGACAAATAAGAACAGTGTAACAGGAAAGTCCAAAGTTTCCATGTAATTCTATATGCTGGTCCCTGGACAAGAAATTTTAAGAAATATTGGGTACTGTTTATTTTCTTGAGGATTAAATATGAGTCAAAATGAGATGAAAGACATTAGCTACTTTAGAAATAAATTCTTGCATTAGTAAGAAACTATTGATTGGGTTTAGAGCCACTGATTATGTAAAAAGGAGAAAAACCCTGCAGATAAGTTATTATATTTAAGAAAAGTATTTCCTTTTCAAAATAAGAATATAATCAATTTCAAAAATTGCTTTGAAAGAAGAGAATAATGTTCGCAGTGGGGAAAATTTCAACTGTATCATATACCAGCAAAGTCAATTCTTTTTCTTCCTGTTTATTTTTCATAATAACTTTTATGTTTGTTAGTCATAAAACATATTTTGCTTAAAATAGCTTAACTAGGCCGGGTGTGGTGGTTTACTCCTCTGATCCCAGATTTGGGGAGGCTGAGGCAGGAGGATTGCTTGAGCCCAGGAGTTTGAAACCATCCTGGGCAACATAGCAAGACCCCTTCTCTATAAAAAATAAAAAATAGCTGGATGTGGTGGCACATGCCTGTAGTCCCAGCATCTTGGAAGGCTGAGATGGGCGTATCCCTTGAATTCCAGAGAGCAAGACTGCAGTGAGCCAGGATTGTGTCACTGCACTCCAGCCTGGGTGACACCGTGAGACCCTGTCTCAAATTCTTTTTTCTTTTTCATGAAAAGCTTAACGGATTCTGGATGTGTCTTACCTAATTTTAAAAAAGTAAGTGGAAGCAAATTTGGATGTTCTTTACAACCAGAAAAGTCAAGACACATGGAAAACACACAGGATTGTAACTTTCTTGAAGGCCTATGCAGTAGAGGAAATAGTTCTAAAGGAGAAGAGACGCTGTTTAAATGAACTCAGCTTTAAATGCACCACATAAAGAAAGAAGGGAGAATATAAGTAAAGTGCACTAAATATTCATGATCTATTATGTGTTTAGCCCCAAGGGTAGAGGTGATGGTTTAAAAGATACCTGAGATTGAGTGATACATTTTCCCTCTTTCTCTATGGTGCACCAGCAACTAGAAAAATAACTCTGTGTTTTCTGAGCACACATCAGTGCAGTAGGTATAAAATTTGGAAACATGTTAGAGACAAGGTAAAGCCAGCCCTAGTCTATACTATTTACAAGTTATCTGCAGAGTGGTTTGTCCACATGCAAATGACTGCACTTTATTTATTTTTTTAAATAGATCTAATGCTAACTAATAAAACACTGAGTCATTGGTCCGGTGACTCAGTTCCCAGAAATATCCTGAGTGTGAGAATGACATGTATTCCACATTAGACGGCAACTTTTCACTTCTCAGTGTGTTTGCCTGCCTGTGAGGTCTGCAATGGTACAGAGGTGGGGTAGTGTCATTGAGAAAGCGAATGCACACATGTGTTCATATGCAGGAGACCCAATGCTCACCCGTCGTAACACCCTTTCTTCTGAGTCTAGATACAGCCTCAGAATTTTTTCTCAACTCAGTTTTCAAGGCAGGCATGACCATTTGTTGCAAAAGCAGGCAAGCAAGATGAAGCCCTCATTACTATCCCTGATGTGATCTATGCACGCTCCCAAGGTTTTGACGGAAATCCTAGTGGACAAGCTGAATGTGCTGACAAGTGGACAGAGAGAGAAGTTCAGAGGTGCCATAATTGACAAAGACAAGGCAGCAATAGTTAAAGACCAACAAATGACAAGGTTAAGTCTTTTGACCTTGGGAATAAATTTTTGGATTTAAGAAGTTGTTTGTGTGTGTGTGTGTGTGTGTGTGTGAAATGCTAGAGGATTCCATCCTTGTCAGATATTTTAATCACATAATTAAATGTAGTCAGAGACAGCATGCTGAATAATATCAATAAGAATGATAGAGAAAATAATATTACTTCTCTACCAAACATCTACTTTGTAGTGGGCATGTATATTTATACACTTTGATCCACTCACTAAAACCCTGCAAAGTGGGTTCAGAGAAGTTGAGAGACTTGCAAGATCAAGCAAGCAGAAAGTGGAGCAGAGAGTATGCAGACTCAGTTTTAAATGATCCCAAGTTTTTGTCCTTTCTATCACCTCATGTTGATTTGCACATTTGCAAATAATACAAAAACTGATACTTTAAGTGGCAACCAAGACACAAAATGACATATCTGTTAGAAATATGGTTCAGAGCTAAGATGAAATCGAAAAGAATTTTAAATGCATCTAGCACAATTGCTCCGCAAAGATGGAGAAAAGGTACATACATGGCTTGGCAATCTTTTTATTGAAAAGACTTGAAAGTTTCATTTGACTAAGTTTAAGACGTGCCATTTATCTTGGGTTTCCTTAATCGACTATGTCGAGATTGAAGGAGGTGCTATTCCAAACGCAGTCACTGTGGAAATGAGGGGAGGTCACACATGACGGGCTCACCTCCCACCTTCCCAGAAACGGGCAGAGGAACTTACAGATGCAGGCCTTTGTTGGGGTGATCATTTGTAGTATTTATGCTCAAAATGTATTGAGTGGTAATGGGAGAAATTGATTTTCTATGAACGAAAAAGTCTATATTTCTTTTTAATCTTTAAGATTGGGAATTTACTTCTGGAAATGATACTTTTATTTGAAATTTTCTTTCATTTCTATTTTTCTACCACCAGAACTAGATAGTATTACTTGCCCAAACACAAGAAGGACAGAGGTTGCTTACAGGGATATTGTTTCAGAGCACTATTCAAAATATGTCTCTTTTCTTGTCTGATCTCCTATAACTGAAAAACATATTGTATTTTCCTCTTCAGTTCTTCTGTGTCATTTTCTAAACCAAACATCTTGGAAACCTCACTAAAATATTTAGCTTTAAATGATCATTTATTACGTGATTTGCCATATAATATTTGACTCCAGAATGCTGACTCTGCAATGGCTGATTTTAGGTGACCTCCAGGTGTCTGGTAACAAAGAGGCTTGTGGGACCTGTTCTTGCAGTAGATATCGTGGGCCTTTCTGTTCCTATTGCAAAAATATTCACTGAAGGTTTTTTTTTTCCTACTTAAATATGTTGTCTGGGACAAATGTATATACTGCAGTTTTATAAAGAGCCATGACAGAAACCTGGTTACCTGTGACCATATTCCATTTATTCCAATGATATTTTAATGTCTGGTATAGATCAGAGCTCTAGTCAGCTGCATACTGGTCCACACTTAGTCTGCTTCTGAATTCAAAGAAGTGAAACTGTACTTTGGAGATTTTGCCACTGGAAACTTTACTTTTATGACTTTAAACACAGAACTCCTTTCTCCCTTTTTGTTTATAATTCAGAGTTAAATTGTAAGGGAAATAAGTGGATGATATGGAAATTCAAATATAGGTGCTCCACGTGGCTTGTATTTTACTGACCACAAAGAATACCCTTAAAAACAGCAACCTAAGTTTCAATAAGCATCTTGTGAATGTTTGCAGTAGTTTTTGTTGTTTGTGTATTATTTTTTATCCTTCTGATCATCTAAATTCCCATCTCTCTCCAGATTGTTTGTTGAAATTCAGAGGCATCTATCTTCATGGAAACATTATAGTGACAGAGAACACCATTGAAACATTTTACTTAAAAGCTCCTGCCAACCTTGTTATCCCTAAGGCTTCCTAATCTCTAAAGCACAAAGTTTTAGTGTTGCAGGGTTAGGGAAATATGCAATCTTTCTTCTATGTCATGAGATCATGTACACCATGACATCTCTCCATGTATCAGGTGACCAAGGTAGAAAAATGTGGGTGGAGTGGGGAAAGATCTCAAGCATTGAATATTTTACCTAAAGAGACTGTGTGTGTATGTGTGTGTGTGTGTGTGTGTGTGTGTGTGTGTGATTGTGTATCTGGCTTAGAAGGAAGATTGGAATAGTCATAGAGGGATAAAGAAATGACCATTTTTATTTGTTTTTTCTTTTTCTTTTTCTTTTTTTTTGTTTTCAGATAGAATTCCAGTGTAACAAACTTGGAAGGAAAGTAGAGCTAGCCAACGATATGTCTTTTATTTTTTTGAGACTTGATTTGGGCACCATGATGAGCTGAGAGAAGTAGGGTGCAAGAAAAAAGGGAGGAAGTTGTTTCAGAGCAAGGGTTTCAACCGTGTAGTTGTGTAGTTTGTGAGTCTTTAATCGATTGTGAATAAGTCTACGGCCTGTAAAGCTATTTAGGAGACTTCTTAAATTTTCCACTGCTATGCATTTTGAGGAGCAGGAGGGCACATCACATGCAGCAAATCATCAGGAGTCTGTAAGGCAAACACCATTAAGAGCCATTTTCCAAACACCCCAGTCTCTCTTCACCCCAAGCTAAGTCCAGCTATTTCTGACCTAGACCTGACAGCTCTAGATCATAACCAAGAACAAAAGGCCTCAGTTATTGCCAGAAGGATCCATCCTGAGCTGGTGCTATGGTCTGAACATTTGCTTCCCCTAAAATACAGATGTTGAAACCTAATCCCCAATGGGAAGATACTAGGAGGTGGGACTTTTGGAAGGTGCGTCAGTAATGAAAGTAGGACCTCATTAATGAGATTAGTGCTGTTAAAAAGAGGCCCCAGAGAGCTCCACAACCCATTTCACCATGTGAGGACACAGTGAGAGGGAACCATTTTTGAACCAGAAAGAAAGTCCTCACCAGACGCCAAATCTGCCAGCACCTTGATCTTGGACTTCCTGGCCTCCAGAAGTATGAGAAATACATTTCTGTTATTTGTAAGCCATCCAGTCTATGGTGTCTTGTTACAGCAGCTCAAATGGCGTGTGATTACTCTTTTGTAGAGGTTTCTGCAGATCAACATCTTTTAAATTTTTCCACATATCTCAGAAATATACTAGAGGAAGGCAGAGTACTTAATTTTGCCCTGTGCGCACTGGTCATTAACAAGTCCAAACTGGATGTTTGGATTGAACTCATGATCACAGGATAATCTCCAGAATGCATGGAACTGGGTAATTGACTAGAAAGTCCTACTTCTAACTAGAATACTAGACACTGTAGTCATTCTGAGCTCTAGGAGAAGTTGCTAATTATGAGTGTCATAAAGTTTAAAGTAAAGGTAAGAAAGGTATGAATTTGAGTGTTTTAATTCAAGACACTGGCTTTCTTGCTTTAGAAACGAAAAATACTGCAATAGGTAGGCAAGAGCACAACAGGTGTGCTGAATGAATAGGAGTTCACCTATCTTAAGGCTGCTAAGTTTCCTGCCAATGTTTCTACTTGTGTTTCCCAGGATTCATCAGTCTGGGAGTGGAGGAATCCTAGCCATCAAGTAGTGTTTCTTTGGTTTCACTCCTACCTGCTTGGTAGGAATTCTAAAATTAGTTTAGGCGCTGTGATATGTGTTTCCTCATGGATCAGGTCATCACACACCCATATTCATATCCTGTGCAGTTCTCCTCCCACAGTGATTCGAAGTTGAGCTTGAGGCATATTTTAACCCATGGAATATGATAGGAGTAACACTGTGCCAGTTCCAAACTTGAGCCTCAAGAAGTCCTGAAGACTCTTGAGCGGCCATGTAAGAAGTCTCGCTGTGATACAGGAAATAATTCATGTAAACACAGACACAGAAATTAGGGTGAAAGGTGTAAAAGCCATAGAAGGTCAAGGATTGCTGGCAACTACTAGAAGCTAGGAAAGAAGCAGGGAAGAGATTCTCCCTCAAAGCCTAAACTTTGATTTTGAACTTCTAGTCTCCAGAACCAGGAATAGAACAGGTTTTTGTTGTTTTAAGCCACAGTTTGTGATACTTTGTTATGAAAGCCCTTGGAAACTAATATACGGTCTAAACAGAAACTACAAAACACTTTTAAAAAGAAAGTTAAAATTACCTGAAATTGCAAAATCCAGAGTTAACTATAACGTTTATTTGTGCAGATTGTGTTTTGCTAAAATGTTTCTTTGGCTTTATATATGTTATATGTTTTTGGCTTTTTATATAGTTTATGCTTACCACATTTTGCTAGCTAAGTTTATTAATAATTTCCCTTTCAACTTATACATTCTAATATCAAAATAAAAAATTTTTTCCTGTTAGAAAATAGAATTTACTTAAAGACTTTTTTGCTATTTCACTTTTATATTCAAATATTACACCTCCATCCCTCCTTTTCTCCCCCTTTTCTTCCTTCCCTTAATGCAAGGAGAGAAGCAGAGTTTTGTGTTTCAAACAACCAGCAAAAAGTCTCAGTTCTATCTACAGTATTTATGTTCTCAAGTGATTTAAAGTACCATACTTATTGTATATTATATTCTACTTGCCATAGACTTACACTTGTGCTTTCTATTCTGTTTCTTTAATCTTCCTTTCCATTGTTATAAGACTGTCACATACTTTTTAATAGAAATATATAATATGTATATAGCCAAAGGCTTTAATTTACTCCTAATTACCTCTTTTATGTTCTAAATTTTCTCCATTCTTCCAAAAGTACATTATTACAAAAAGAATTTAGAACTATTTTTCAAGAGTGATTGTCATTTAATTTTATAACATATTGTTTATGCAATTAGAAAATAAAAAACAAAAATTATCATATTTCAGCATATTTGTTCTAAGATTAACATAATTTATGTGAAAAACATCGAATGTTGAATAAAGGAAAGGATCATATTCTTAGCAAAAAAAAAAAAAAAATTCACATGGCAAAAAGTCTGTTATCCTTATAATCATATGTAACTTATTTCAATCTTACCCCTTAGTAAATAAAGTCATATCGTAGATGCATTTTCTGCAAGTTTATCCCACCCATCCTGATCTCTTTTAACACATCAGCACAGTCTTGCATCCCTACACACAGCTTCAGGCCATTTCCAAGATTGTTTCCTGCTTGGTTCAAGAGTAAGCGCAGCCCTTAATGAATGTCTTCTGGAGCCATGCTCAAAGAACAAGGGAAGAAAACTGATGGAGAAACTATCCAGACTTCCAGCAGTCAGGTGTGCAATTCTGTATACTTCTCAGGTAGCCCCAACAAATTGAACTCCCAGTGCGCACAAAGAAATCATGAGCATGCATCTGTGTGCTTTTTACCACGCTCATTCTCCCTATTCTTTCATTCTTGCCTTCTACGGTCATCTCTCAAATAAACCAATTATCCTCAAAAAAACAAAGAAACACAAAACAACTGTCTCATATGGTGCTGGAACCACTAGGGAGGGGTCCTGAGACTGATGTGGGGAAGGAGACACTTACCATCCCCAAATCCCAGTTGAGCTTAGCTTGGCAGACATTCCAGCCTAAGCCCCAAATATGTGAATAAAACCATCTGGGATAGTCCCTCCCATCGGGACCTGACTGCAGTCATATCAGGGACCCCAAGCATGATAAGCAGAGCCACCAACCCACCTGAGTCCAAATCAATCAAAGAATTGTGATAAATAGCAAAGTAGATGTGGTTTAGGCCACTGAGCTGTGTGTGGTTTGTTATTTATCAGTAGGTAACTAACCATCTAGCTGAATCCAAGGCAACCTATAAAGTCATTAAAAATATTAAAATGTGCTTTGTTTAAGCCACATGGTAATTAATTTATGTGTCAACTAGGCTAGGCTGTGGCAGCCATGGTACCCAGTTTTGGGTCAAACACCAATCTAGATGGCTATGTGGAAGGTGTTTCTTGGATGTGATCAGTATTTAAATTAGCAGATTCTGAATAAAGCAGATTACTCTTCGTAATGTAGGTGGGCATCATCCAATCAGTTGAAGGCCTTAAAGGAAAAGGTTAAGGTTCCCTGAGGAGGAAGAAATTCTGTCTCCAAGGCAGCATTCAGACTCGAGCTGCATCAACTCTACTCTGGTTCTCTACTCTGCTGGTCTGTCCTGTGGTTTTCAGACTTGCCAGTCCTCATAATCCGGTGAGAGAGCCCATTTCTTAGCGCTCTCTCTCTCTCTTTCCATATATGTGTATACTTATTTATATGAATGCTTATATATATTATATATAATGTATTTACATACACATACATAGCCTATTGGTTTTGTTTCTCTGTAGAATCCTGACTAATACAGTCTCTACATTTTAGGATGGCTTATTATGCAACAACAGATAAATTGAACTGAAGTTCAGGGTGCTTCATTCTCTTTGCCTTTCTGCAAGTGCTTGGGCTCCTTGGATAAGATGTGCTATCTGTCAACATCCTCCCCCACTGCTGTGGACATAAATGCCTATTATGTCTAACAGGGCTGCTGTGGTTTCCCCCAAAGGGACTGACAAGTTCTCAATGCCTGAAGGCTGCTGAGGCATGATGAACACTCATGCCTAAGCCTGAGGGCTTTGAGGGCAACACCATGGCAGTGATTTCCAGTGCCACTAACCACACTGCTGTTGCCCAAGATGCTGCGGTTTCTTGTTCCAATACCACTACCAATTCCACGGCTGCCATCAGTGCTGCATCTAGTGATCTCAGTCATGTTATGAAGATTATGCAGAAACAGCCGTTCCAACTTCCTTGGCCTTTAAGCTCAGGTGCAAGTCCACAGAGTCTGGGCCAGAAGTTAAATCTCAACAGAGTCCTGAGATTCACCTGTCTTCAGACGCTCACCTACTGCCTGTCACCCATACTTGTTCACTTTGATACACTCTGAATGTAAATTCTTCCCAAATTGGCTTGTTGGCAGTCATATCAATAGATTCCTGATGACCCATCCGTCCTCCAGTTATGCCCAGATGTACTTGAGTCTAGAATAAACACCATTTAAACTCCAGCTGAGGCTGAGGACAGATTGATAGTTTAAGGAATAACTATTTTAAAAGAAGATTTTTTTTTTTAATTCCTAAAAGTCTGAATGAGGACAAGTTTCCAGAGGCCCTGAATTCACATAATCCATCATCTTAAGTTTTTCTTTTTGGTGACTGGTTGTAAGTAGAATGTTAGAAATTAGCTGGCCTTCTCCCTGACGTTTCTGTTGCGTGGCTAAGAAATCGCAGATGACTTCAGAGCTTAGAGGTGTTCATATAAATGGAATCATAACATTAGAATGGACTTTTTCAAGCTCACAGTAAACTGACCACACTAACTCTGTTATTTAGATAGAGTTTAATAAGATATTACTCCAGTTCCTGGAAATAAATGCATTACCTCTTCTTTGGTAAGACTGACTTATACCAATTGCACTTTACATTTACATGAAAATCCCAGGCACTTAAGGAAAATTCCTAATCTTCTCTTTTTCTTCCTAGCCTTCTTGCTCTAACAAATAGGACTTTTACAGAAGTGCCATTTTGACTAAGACAAATAATAGAATTTGGTAATTTAAATTTCCTAAGAAAACTGCTACTTAGTTGAGATACAAAAGATCATAGCAATTGTCCCTGTATTTTCTTCAACAAAGATACTGATGTTTTTATATTCCATTAGTTCATTTCTAACATTGAAAATTTATAGATTATATGCCTTCAAGACAAACTATATGTCTAATGGATTTCCTCAACGTTTTAAATCAAGTGAAAGTAAATGGGGAAAATGAATGAAAGGGAGATGCATGCCATTTACTTAACAATGGGTTTCTTGCAAGGCTACAATGCAAGAAGTGAAACAGAATAGTTATTTTTTAAAAAATCACTGCACATGACGCCCAATAAAAATTACAAAAAAATTGTCAGGACAGCTAACAATAACAGAAAGAATACCTTAAAAGTTCTCATAGGGAGTGGATCAACTATTTTGCTTATATATGTTCATGATAATTTTTTTTTCTTTGAGTTGAGGTCTTACTCTGTCGCCCAGGCTGGAGTGCAGTGGCACACTCATGGCCACTCCAGTGTCGACCTACTAGGCTCCCATGATCCTTCCACCTCAGTCTTCCAAGTAGCCAGAACTACAGGCGTGCGCTACCATGCCCGGCTACCATGCCACTGCCTCCCAAAGTGTTGGGATTACAGGCTGAGCCACCAAGCCTGGCCTGAGAAATTAAGAAAAGTTTATTTCTAACATTTTTATCTACCACGCTATTCCTATGGTTATCGTTTTACCTGTCTATCCTGCCAGTTCTCAAGGGCACTGGGCAGTCACTAGGGACTGGGTACCAAGTTAAGCCTACGATTACACCACCCATCATTGTGCACTCTGATTTCAAACATTACTTATGATTTCATTTTTCACATGAAATGATACTATTAGGAACCTGTTAGTGTCAGTCTGCCCTGTAGTGAAGTTCTTCTCTCATTTCCAAGCGAGCTCTCATGCAAAGCGCAAGCATCATTTTTCTGAGCTGTAGGCCCCCAGCAACATTTGGTTGAATCAGCGTCCTGCTGCTTGCAAGGTAATCCCTTTGCATCTATCACTCAACCCACATACATGGACTCCTGAACCAAAAAGAGAATAATAAGCCAAAAAAACTTAATCTTTAAATTTCATTTTTTGCGGCTACACTTTCGCAATATTAGTCTTATTAGTTTTTGTATTATTGATCTGTTTGCTGAATTATTTTCTACCTCGTTGAGAACAATTTTTTGTACTTATTTCTAAATAGAGTACTTTGCACATTTTTCTTTAAAAAATGTGGCCATGGCAGAAGGCATTCATTTTCTTCCCCAGGCCAATCTTTTTTTAAAGTTAAAACAGCAAGTGACTTTGTCTTTCTGGTTTCATAGAAGAATGTCAACTGTTTCTGATATGAGCCTGACGTTTTGTTCCGCATACTACCAATGTTTTGTTTCATGTACTTTTTACTAACTGCTTAGTTTCCTTTCTTACTCCCTTCCTTCCTTCTTTTGTCCTTATTTCATAACAGATGTGGAAATGATTATAAGAAAATACCCCAAAAAGTCACTCTCCATTAGCTCTCTCTCACAATAAAGTTATTTTTAAAAATACTCAAAGGAAATGTGCCATTCATTCCCCCAAACTTAGTCTTCTATGATGTAATATTAAATAGAATTTGGCTGAGATTTCTATTTGGGGGGAGATTATGTATGGAGTCATTATATTGAGTCTAAATGTAAATATAAAAATTTTATCTCCCCCACCCCCCCCAGAAGCACAGTTTCACAAATAAAATTCTCCAAAGAACTATAGGATATTTGTGAATTAGACTTTTGGGAGCTTTTCCGCTTCCTCAGGCTTTGCTGTTCCATGTTTTCAGACTGAGGAAAACACAAGACAAATGGTTTTCATTGTTTTGAAACTGTATCTTAATTCACAAATAGCTCTGTCCAAAGTTTCCTTGAAAACATTTCACTGACCAAACATGTTGGAGCGCTTTCAGACAGGAGAAAAGGATTCCTGAGCTGTGTCATCATGAAATCTATCCGGCCTCAGGCTTCTCCTGGGTAATCAGAGCACAGTCACTGTGTTTCTGCCGTGAACTGTGTTTTCCACGGCACCTGGAGCCTCTGGCCTTTAAACGCTTTATTTCTTCGGTGCTATTCTCAGCAATGAGACGGTCATTGATATTCGATCTCCAGGGCTGGGCAAATGGTGATTTGGCCATCAGTTCAGTTAAGGGAAAATATAAATAAAAAAACTAATGCCTCTTAGATGTTAGCCAGAAAGTGACATAATAGTAAAGAAAGTACATTTTCTGTGCTGCCAGTTGAGAGAGAGCTCCAAGTCTCAGCCCAGAACAAGCTCAAACCTCCCACCTTGAGGTAGATGAGAGCCTCAGAGCACACACACTCAGACTGGCCATTTGAAATCCCAATGGCCCCACTCTGCCCCTCCCAGAATGAACTGGCACTGGGGGGTGAGGGCTGGGATAGATGCCAAAAATGACCGTAAGTGGGCACACTTTGCGAAGAGTTCTTCAAATTTTAGTTAAAGAGAACTAGAAGGAAAAACGACAAGCAGGCTGAAATGTTTTTCTAAGATTCAGTTCGAGGTTTTATTAGTTTCCTAGGACAGTTGTAACAAAGTACCACAAATCAGGTGATTTAAGACAGCAGAAATTGATTCCCTCTCAGTTCTCTCAGAAGTCCTAAATCAAGACAGGGTTGAATCCTTTGACAGCATCCAGATATAATATGCTCCACGCCTCTCCTAGCTTCCACTGGTCGTTGGGGCAATCTTTGGCATTTTTGTAAACACATTACTTCAATCTCTGCCTGACTTCACATAATGTTTTCCTCTGTATGTGTCTGTGTCTGAATTCCCTCTTCTTATAAGGTTGTCTGTCATATTCGATTTAGAGTCCACCCTACTCCAGGATGGCCTCATCTTAATTTGATGACAGCTACAAAGACCATATTTTTCAATAAGGACATTTCACATTCACAGCTTCTGGGTAGATATCATTTTTAAATAATTATTATGAATGAATAACGGTTATTTTGAAATATACAATACATTGTTAACTGTAGTTAACAGTTTTATGCTACTGAACACAAAATCTGATTTCTTCTACCTAACGGTATTTTTGTATCCACTAACAAGCCGCTCTATCACCCCACGTCCAATATCCTTCCAGCCTCTGGTAACGATCATTCTACTCTCTATCTCCATGAGTTCAATTTTTTTTTTAGCTCCCACAAGTGAGTGAGAACATACAACATCTGTCTTTCTGTGTCTGCCTTATTTCACTTAAAATAATGCCATCCAGTTTCATCCCTGTTGTTACAAATGACAGGATTTCTTTTTTATGGCTGAATAATATTTCAGCGTGTATATATGTGCCATATTTTCTTTATCAATTCATCTGTAGATAGAGACATGTCTTCTTTCCCCCAAGGGCTGAATGAGTTATTTAATTGTCATGTATAGTCTTACAACAATAAAAATTCTTTGTCAGCAGATAGAAATGGTAACTTTCTGGTCTAGTAAGGTACACAGTTGCATAGTCCTAAGCTTTACTTCTACCTGGGCTTTTCCTGGTCAGAATCCAAAGGTAAACCAATGTTTATATGCACTTAAAAAATTATTTTAAAAGCCAGGCTCGGTGGCTCAGCCTGTAATCCCATGCTTTGGGAGGCTGAGGTGAGTGGATTGCCTGAGCCTGCAGGTTCAAGACCCACCTGGGCAACTTGGCGAGACCTCATCTCTACAGTAAATCAAAAAATTAGCCGGGCGTGGTAGTGCACGCCTGTAATTCCAGCTACTTGGAAGGCTGAGGCGGAAGGATCGCCGGAGCCCAGCAGGTCGAGGCTGCGGTGGCCGGGAGTGGCCACTGCACTCCAGTCTGGGTGACAGAGTGAGACTCCAACTCAAACAAAAAAAAAAAAAAGAAAATAATCACAGAAGAGCCACAGGCTATTAAAATAGATGACTGGGTAGATGCTGAGCTGCCAGCTAAGCAAAAAATACTAGAGGCGCAGGTTTAGAGAGCAGATGGTGACAATGACTTTGGGAACATAGAATCTGAGGTCACTGTGGGGTATCTAGAACGGTTGTCCAGCAGGAGCTATCCTCAGACACTGAAGCTCAAGGAAAAGGACTAGGAGTCACCCAAACAGGAAAGCGAAGAAAATGGCTGGGCACAGTGGCTCAAGCTTGTAATCCCAGCACTTTAGGCCAAGGCAGGAGGATTGCTTGAGTCCAGGAGTTTGAGACCAGTCTGGGCAACATAGTGAGGCCTCATTTCTACAAAAAAATAAAATAATTAGTCAGATGCCAAGCATAGTGGCTCACACCTGTAACCCCAGCTCTTTGGGAGGCCAAGATGAGAAGATTACTTAAGCCCAGGAGTTCAAGACCAGTCTAGGCAACATAGCGAGACACTGCCTCTACAAAAAGTCAAAAAAATTAGCCAGGCATGGTAGTCCATGCCTATATTCCCAGCTATTTGGAAGGCTGAGGCAGAATTGCCTGAGCTCAGGAAGTCGAGGCTGCAGTAAACTGTGGTTGTGCCACTGCAACACAGCCTGGGGGACAGCGTGAGAAACCAACTGAAAAAATAAAAATAAGTAAATAAAAATAAATAGTTGGGCATGGAGTTATGTGCCTGTAGTCCCAACTACTCAGGAGGCTGAGGTAGAAGGATGTCTGGGCCCAGGAGGTCAAGGCTGTGGTAAGTTGTGATTTTGTCACTGCACTCCAGCCTGGGCAACAGAGTGAGACTTAAACTCAAAAAAACAAACAGAAAGAGAGAGAGAGAGAGTGAGAGAGAGAGAGAGAGAGA
>CAUYQG010143625.1:0-53867 GCA_963574415.1 Tarsius wallacei | reverse complement strand
TTTGTTTGTTTGTTTTTTGAGTTGAAGTCTCACTCTGTCGCCCAGACTGGAGTGCAGTGGCACGCTCACGGCCACCGCAGCAATGACCTGCTGGGATCACGTGATCCTTCCGAGTCCCGCCATTTTTAATAGCAGTGAAGTGCTGAGTCTGTGGCAGGAAATGATGTACAATACTCTTCTAAATGTTAGCGATTCCATACTATGGAGAAAAATAATTAAAGTCTGACATATATGATGGAAGTTTTCTCTTTAATACTGGTCTTACTATGCTAATAGCTGTAATGACATAATCCTTGTTTCTTTTGTCTTCTTTATTTCAAAATTCAGTTCCTGAAATTTGGAAAGTGTCTTAGAAAAGTGGGGAAGAGGATGCCATTGAATAATGTCACCTTCTAAATCACAACTCTTTATTTTAGAATTGTCTCATGAAAGTCTGCCTGAAACTACTTTCTGAAGTAGAAATCGTCTATTTCTGGGCTCCTTCTCAACCTCTCTTCTTTACCTCTAGTGCTTAGTTTGCTTTTCGTCTACTAGAGCCACAGAAGATCCAATGAGTCTGGTATTCCTTCCTAAGAATAAATGACAGTCACAGAACCCCTAATGTCAGGCTTTCCTTGCAACATCACACTCGCAGAGAGAAGGTGATCTCATCTAGGTCTGTGAGGGCAAGTAATCTAAACAAGTGAAGAACTGTCATATACTGCGATGGAGAGTTTGTGAAATAATGTCATGTTGGTAGCCATAACCTCTAGCAAGGCTATGTATGAGTGGGACAAATAATTCAAAATTATCTTCCCTAAAGGGCTAATTTATGTTACACAAAATTCAGATCAAACTTTAGTACTTTTTTCCAAAAGCTTATTCACTCATGTCTGCTTCAACTCCACTTACCCTAGATGCAAATCAAGTCAAGTCAAACATTTGCTTTTAGGAAGTGAGAAACATATGTCAGTTCATGGTTTCCATGTATACTAGGTATAGATTCATGCGACCCAAGAACCTCAATATGCATTTTAAATTCAGTGTTCTGTTGGTCAATTATATTCCCAAAAGTTTGAAGTGAAGCAAAGTGATTTTTCCTCCAGAGAGACACTAATCAGGCTGGAAATATTGGTGATTTGGGCCACTCTTTACAGTTCAGAGAGTGCTCTGGTCTCAGCATTAAGCACTAATTCAGTTTGACCGTAAGAGTTGATCCTCCAGGCATAAAACGATGTTTAGTCATCAAACAAACAGGATTACTGTATCTTGGACTTCTACCACTGGAAACCATTAGTGGGGTGTGTCATGGGAGGAGGAGGTAGAGGTTCAGACTGGAAAGTTGGGCCCCTATCCTTCAGGCATCCATTTTGATGAAATAAATTTAAACTCACTAAAGGATCTTGAATACCAGCCCCTCTCTTTGTTTCCAATCCATTTCAGTCTATCTTGGATTGCACAGAATTGGAAGGGGCACTAGAGGTGTTCTAAGCAAATTCTCTACAAAATAATTATGAAAAATGGTTATCATAGACTCAAATTTAAAAAAAAACATATTTAGTGGAAATTTGCTTTTTTGTATCTTTTACTTCTTGGAGATATTTTACCCACTGGAACAATAAAGATCAATGAATCAAATCCCCATTTCTTTTTGACAGACTTGGCAGATGATGTAAGACAATTATATCCTCTAAATTCACTTTTTCTGAGATTAATAAGCACAGCTTTGCTATTTCCAATTCTTTTGGGCAAGTCAAATAGTTTAACCTTACATATCTGTGGAGCAGATTGCATTTGGAAATTTTTCAGCAGCCTGGTGAAGTACTCTGAAGCTTTGTGACTTATGATGTTATGAAGAGGGTTTGAACCATGCTTATTGGGTTCAAAGCAAAGTGTCTCAACACTTTTCCATGTTCCCCTTAGCACATATGAGCATCTTATTAAATTTAGATGACTCTTTCCCCAAACTGTATCAGTCAGAAGAAAAATTAAAACTTATCATGAGTGGATTTTCTTATGAAAGAAAATAAGTGAGTGGATTTTCTTATGAAAGAAAATAAGGCTGCCAAAATAGATGATCTGTGAATAATTCATGCATTGAAATTCTTTATGTAGTTCCGTTGCCCAACATGTCACAGTCTTCTCTTTGTTCCCTTAGTGTGTTTTCATTTTTAATTTAATATATTCTTGATGGTGGCTGTACCCAAAAGCCCTCTTCACTTGAAGTGGTAATTACATGGTTTCTCAGAGTCTGAATTAGAATCCATGTGAAGAAATACCAAGCTAGGAAGGTGCAACATGTTGTTGCTAGATGAGAATTTGCAGGCATGACAAGGCAAGGTTGTTATATCATCAAATTAAATAATTAAAACCATTTCCTCCATACACACTCCACTATCTTTATGGTTAACAATTATAACAATGTACTAAGATGCAGGCAAGGATATTATCAAATAATGCCTAAAATTTGAAGTGGCCTAATCAGCCTCCCAAGGCAAAGCATAATTGCCCTGTTTCTGTGCATTAACAGATAGCAGACAATGTTGCTGAATGTTATTATTTAGGCATTTTAATTTTTCATGGGTCAAAGAAATTAAATACCAGCTCAAAGAGAGCTACATCTCTGGGGTGGGTGTGCCTGGTCAGGGATGAGTTTGCTATGTGGAGGAGACCTGTGTGCATCTTTGGAAAGGGTGAGGCTTGCCTTGAGAAGACATGTGTTTTTCCTCTCTCTTGACATAAGGGAAGAAAATGTTCTTAGTGCCTATCTTCTAAGGAAAGCAAAGTTCACTGTCCTCAGTTTATTGAAGATATAACCATAACAAAGAACTCACTGACAGTTTGTAAAGCTTTTGTTTTAATGTTGATAGCAGAAACTGTCCTCCTTCACTGGAAGACAGAAAACATGAGGAATCAAATATCATCACAAGCTACAAAGACAGATTCTCCTTGGCCCATGGTGCATCTTTACCGCTGTTGCTGATACAAGCAGCTGTGCCAGATGTGTGACCTTTGCTAGGCTGGTAGAATGTGTATCTTATCTGTGTATCTTGTCAGTTCCCTGGAGGGAACTGGCTGTGTCCCTTGCAATCTGGTTTCTACTGGAAAAGGAACCAACTGCTATCTTAGGGACTAGTAGCAGGACACATAGAAAAGGCATTCAATTCCCCTGTCCACCTGGCACTTTATAAACATTTTACTATATTAGAGGTCATCACAATGGCACGGTTAAAGTTTAGGTTTTTTGTCGTTGTTTCTTGTTTTGGTAAACCCCAGAATCAATGTTATTAAATTTCACTTTAGCTCACTGTCCTCTTGTTGAGGGCCAGATTCCTTAACATGGCTTGCTTATGAAGCTCTTTATAATCGAATTACCTACATGCATCTGTAGTTTCATCTTTCCTCCTGTCTTCATGCCCTCTGTGCACCATGCAGACTTTCAGTTCTTGGAATGGCCATGACTTTCTCCCCTCAGGGCCTTTGCAAGCTTTCCCTCAATCCTTAAAAGACTCTTCTTTTACCCCTTCTCCCCAGTTTTTTTTCCTTTGTAATTAGCTTTTCCAATCACAAAACTCCATAGCCTGTATTTTCTTATCTCAACTAGGCTGTGAGCACCATAAAGGTGGGGATGGTGTGTCTCCTTCACCACTGCCTTCTTAACACTCGGCATCGATTATATATACCACAAACAATTTCTGAATAAGTGGATCATGGGAAATTAGAAGACATTATGGTCATAATCAGGGAACATTAAAAGAAAAAGTCATAGGAAAGTAATTCATTACCAGGATGTTTTAAAGACTTAATCCAATCTTCCTATATGCATGTCCATGGTAGAAATTTTTTCCTATTCTCAGTTCCAGAAAATATTTTAGAACTGAGAAACTGGTTTGCTCTCATTTATTTATTCATTCATTCATTTTTAATTAATTAATTTACTTATATACATTGACTAAATATGTTTTCTTCATTTGGCTGGCTGCTGTGAAGCACAGACTAAATTGTGAAGTTGAGTTTGGTTCACTGACATAGCTCCTGGGTACGTCATATTTTACTTTTATTCTCATTTATTTGTCTTTTTGTTTCTGAATGTTGCTTCATAAGACCTCCTATTTTTCTTTTATTTTTTTTCTATAGAACGAGAGAAAACATAAAATTTTTAAATGAGTTTATTTTTATTTTCAAAGTCAGATCTTTATGCTATTGAAAATTGAGCCATATATAATTTTCAATGATGCTAAGAAAATTCACAGACTTCCTTTTTACAAGTGTGTAAACAAAGGCAGAGACAGAATATAAACTTTCCTGGGTTATACAAAAGGCCACTACTGTCATCTAAATGAACAAAACTGTTTTTCAAATCAATGCTGGAGTCCTATTTAAGCTCAAACTATAGTTTATACTTTAAACAAGAAACTATTAGACTGAAAATTCAGACTGAGTTGTTTAGTGTTACATGTTGTTAGACAAATTCTAAGAAATGGATTTAGTTTAATAGCTGCCATTCTCCTAAAGAGGTGTCAAACAACCCTAGAAATAATCAATTCTCTAATCATACTATTGTATAGCTGATTTTTGCTAATTGGTTTGAGCCTATGTTTTAGTCAGATAGAAACTCAGAAACATTTCATCAATAAATAGCCATGTTTATTCAGCCTCAGGGAGCTCAGAGAAGATAAACCTTAAAATATGCGCTGCCTGTGGGCTCTCTCTTGCCAGTTTGTAGCCTATGGTTTGCATGGTTATTATGATTGAAAGTGAAGAAAAGCAAAAGTCATATAGCAATATATCTTTGAGTTACTTTTTATAATTTTATTAGTTCAATGTTTTGATTAAAAAGTATGAATTTTAATTATACTTCCTTCATTAATTTTGAACTTTAGCATTTGAATGGGGGGATGTAGTGATCATTTATTTCATGGCTAGTGAGATGACCTCAGTTTGTTCTTAGTACATAAAAATGCACATTGAACTTTTACAGAAAAAAAAAAAACTACAAAATAAAACAGTCAAGGAAGCCAGAGGTCCTAATTCAGTGGTTGTTAAGTCTTCACTGATCAAATCTAGTCTTTCCAAAGATGTGGAATAATAAAGGAGCAGCTTTATAATGAGAAATGGATGTAATTATAGTTATTATCACAGATAAAATGAGGCAGAACAAGTTTAAAAGAATGAAACTATGACCAAAGATCAATTTAAAATATGTCCTCATTTTGTTGTAAATACCACACAAGATACATCTGAAAAATTTTAATAACATTTTTTGATAGGCCCATTTTTATAGTTTTTATAATTCATTACTGTCCTCAAAACACTCAAAATAGGACCCAAATTTATCTCACTTAACCCTCATACATAGGTAGATGCTAGTATTTATGTCTCATTTTTTCTTATCTATAAAGTTGAAACAATAAGCCACTAGTCTATTTCACACAATAAATAATCACAGAATTGAAATTCCAGTTTTTGTCTTTCCATGTTGTTGAACTACCTTCCAGAAGATTTTCCTTAATTGTAGAAAGTTTAACACAATTTCTCCCTCCTTCTCTAAGCCTTTTCCAATCCTCAAACAAAATAAATTTCAGTTTAGTAAAAATGTGCTGTATATTTATGAGAAAGCATTCGTGTGTTGCAAAATCGAGTATGGTTACAGCCTCCCATCTTGATTCTGCTTCCACAATAGAAGTTGATTTGGGCTGGGTACGGTGACTTTCACCTATAATCTCAGTATTTTGGGAGGCTGAAGGGGGAGGATTATGTAAGGTCAGAAATTCAAGACCAGCCTGGGCACCATACTGAGACCCCATCTCTACAAAAAATTTTTTTAAAAAACTTTAAACTTTAGCCATAATACCAACTACTTGAGGAAGCCAAAGAGGGAAGAATGCTTGAACCCAGAAGTTTGAGACTGCAGTGAGCTGTGAATGTGTCACTACACTCCAGCCTGGGCAATAAGCAAGAGCCCATTTCTACAAAAAAATAAATAGTTTTGATATTTTCACCTAATAAATATGCCCTTGAATATGGATCATAAACACGTATAACAAATCTCTATAAGTCATTTTGTGTATAGAAGAGTCTGGAAAACATTCTAGTTGAGAGTCAGTAGTTTTCTCTACTAGAAAAAGTCAAAATGTATTTATTCATAAAGCAGAGTAAAATGATATTAAGACCAAAGTCTATTAGTGTGACCAAACAAAGCCTGGATTACTCCTTTTGAATTACCAGTCTCATCATGTTTCATTGTTACTATCACCACATGACTTGACTGAATTGAGCATTGGCCTTGCCATAAAAAAAAAAAAAAAATGATAGAGTGGATCTTGAAAAAGTAAAAGAGTCTTTTACCTGAGTGAATCACAGAATGAATTTCTTAAACACTTGGTTAGTCAGGTCTTAATGACATTGAAGACATTACCAAAATCTGCTAATTATCCTGAAAGCATTTGGGTCTCTTTGGTTGCTTCATCATTTCATAGCTATGCCTCATACAAAACCTTTTTGTGGTTACACAGTGCTTTTGCCTGGATTTTTATTAGCCATTTGTCACAAGAGTCCTGTAAGATGTACCAGACGTCATCTCTATTTTTACAGGGCAAGGAGGCAAAAGACGTGGATACATTAAATAATTTGCCCCTGGGTTCTGAGTCTTGTTAGCCTGTTACAGCACAATGTCACTGCAATCAGGTGGTGGTGGCAGTTGCTGAACCTTGGATCAATGTGCTTGCAGTCATTTTTCTGGATCACATATCTGTGTTCAGGGCAAATGAACACATGTAATGTGAGCAAGGTTTTGTTAGGCCATTCTTCTGCTGCAAGTCAGAAACTCAGATGACAAAGCCTCCACATCTAGGAGACACGGGACTGATCTTCCCAGAGCTGATTTTAAGACTCTTAAGGACAGTGGAGAAAAGCAAGAAGAGAAGATTCCTGTGGGTCTGGAAAGCATTAGTGGTAAATCCTGAGTATAAAGCTCATATACACCACTTTCCCTTACTTTCCTTTAATGAATATCTAATCCAGCAATACAACACAGTCCCTGTTGTCAGGACTACACATCTGCTATCCACATCCCGGCAGGGGTTCCAGTTTTCTTGGAAGAGAACTGAAAGTCCCTGCAAAATCCATTATGCCCTTGAATTCATGCATGGGCATTTGGAGTAAATAAAGCCAACTGACTTGGCTAAATGAAAACTGACCTGAACGTTTCACTCTCTGAAAAGCTAAAAAGCAAAATTAAAAAATATGTATACCAAAATGTGTATATTGATGTCTCTTCTTTATTATTGTTATTATTGATAGGTCTTTATTTAGCTCTCATTGCAGTGAAGGAACTAAGGTAAATATTATGCAAATGTAAAGAGTTTGAGGTAAGCAAGGCATTTTAATATAAGAAGAATCCTAGTAGGAAAAACAGTAAATAAAACAAAAACAATAGGCGACTGGGCAATCCCAGATGGTGTAAATCCCAGTCCAAGAGCGGGAGAATACCAATGTTTCAATCCAAGTAGGCAGGCAGAAAGGAAAAAGGGCAACAATTTCTTCCCTCCACCTATACTGGATGATGCTTATCTACATTGGGGAGGGCAATTCACTTTACTAAATCCCTCTATTCAAATGCTAATCTCATCTGGAAACATTCTTACAGACACACCCAGAAATAATGTTTAATCTGGGCACCCTATGGTACGGTCAAATTGGTAGACAAAAGTAACCATCATTACTTTTTTTCATTATGACATTTTAAATATACAGGTATACCTACCTCTATAGGCATACATGTAGTTCTTTTTTTACATCGGTTCTACAAAACTGTGGACTCCTGTGGTAGTCAAGAGGCCCCCATCAATCTTTATATACTGATATTCACACTTTTGTGCAATCCCTTCCCACTCTGAGTAGAGCTGACCTGTGGAACTAATAAGATATTGCAGAAATGATGGTGTGTGAGCTGAGGTGAACATAAAAGTCATTGAGTTGTCTGCCTTGTTCTCTTGTATCACTCTCCAGGAAAAGCCACCTGCTGTAAAACATGAAGATATTCTAGCAGCCTCATAGGGCTTGGAGGGGATGGGGAGAGTCTTTATGGTGAGGGACTGAGGCTGCCTACTCCAAATCAGCACTAACTTGTCAGGTATGAGAGTGAGGCGCCTTGAAGCACATCTTCAGCCCTGCCAACCCTTTCGATGACTGCAGCCCCTGCTGACATCTTAACTGAAACCTCATAAAAGAATTAGAACCAGAATCACTCAGCTGGCCCACAGAAGTTGTGCAAGACAGATACATATACGTAGACATATATTCATATAGTCTCTGCATCTTAAGGCAATTTATTATGAAGTAATAGGTAGTTAACACTTCTATAACGTAAACTGACATTATCCACAATGTACTTAAATCAAAAGGAAGGCAGAAGCTTTGAATTGCTTTTCTGAGATTGATAAAGAATTTAGTGAGGAAACACTTTGTCTATATCCCCTCCTCATCACTAGAAATTAAAATTGATAAAATGACTGGTAAGGGGGGTATAGTCTACAGTCATACAGGGTAAGGATTTCCATTCTTTAGAATACTAAAGTTTGCCCTGATTGTGATCTAACTTAGTCCTAGAGTGTGGAGTATTGGTGAGATTTTTGAAAAATACTTGTTACTAATAGCTATATGAGCATTTATGAAATTATTTAATTAGAGGTGATTTAGTGTTATTCTTATAACATAATTCTTATTCAGAGTCAATATGAATAGGATAAAAAGCAAGCGTTGTAGCAAGTGTTCAGGAAAATGATCAGCATTCCAAGGTATTCCCATGAGAGTAAGCTGTGCTAGTAAATACTATACATTCTGTGTGTCTCCATGGAAAACCAATTTGAAGTTAATCCACTCATAAAAAAAAACCAGATGAGTTATACCATTGAGTTAATATTTTGTGAGGAGTCTCTGACAACTTCATACAGGAGGCAAAATTTTCTCATGCATTTACAAGAGATAGGTTTGATTGCAAAACAAGCAGACCAGTTGCCTAGAAATCTCAGATAATCTGTGTAGTGCTCAGAGGTGGAAAAGGGAGGTCAGGTAGGATGTGAGTAAATTTGTTAAGAGGGTAGCTGGCCTTGCTAGAGCGGAGGATACATACATGTTAGAAAAATAAAATTAGTATACAAGGCATTGTGGAGCCAAGTGGAATGGAACAATTTAAGCTGAAGAAGAAGGAGAGTGGAGATAAATAAATAGTGAAGACAGGTATGTGATCATGCCATGTCTAACTGCATGTAAATGTAGACCCAAGAACACCAAAGGTATGAGTTCAGAGCCCAGAAAGCCACCGGCCCTTTAATATCCAGAGAAGAACAGACATGCATTGAAGTTAAGCTGTGTTTACCAGGAAGAAGTGAGAGAAACAGACAATCAATCAAAGCTACTATTCTGTTCTGTAATTCCGACCTGCATATATTCACTTATTTTCTCATCATCTCATTTGAAGTTATATTCTATCAATTAATACGGTTTTATTGAGTGTAGTATGTAGCTAGTGCTTTCACAGACCTCAGATTACAACTGGAAATGAAACAGATCTAGTCCCCTGCCCTCTACGGATCTTCTGGTCACTATTCTGCCCAAACTTTAATCTCTAATCTCACTCCTAATCACTTACTTAACCATAACTAAACAGCTTCCAATAAACATGTAAAGACATAGACATAAAATTCTTCCTAGACCTAATATTTTTTGGCAGCTATTGCTTGTTCTCTTCTCTGTCTCACTGACTTTTAATACCTTGATTCTCAACACTCTGACTTTATTCCCATCTCTTCACTGAAACCATACTGAACTTCCTTATAAGGTTATTTATGAATTCCTTCTTATTGCCCTATGACATTTAAAGTAGTTTTCCATAATTGCTTCCATTGTCTTCTAGGACCTCATTATCTCTTGTTTTACCTAATTCCCTGATACGTTCTTCTCTGTATCAAGTGACATCATCCACCCACCCAAGTTTCACTCTATGCTCTATCTCATTCTATCCTATATAAGAAGTCAACTCATCTGAACACATCTTCTTCAACTACAATTTTGAATAATTTATCTTTTCAGTAATTATTTCTTAAATGCCCACTGTGGTCCAGGCACTGTTCTAAATGCTAGAAAATCAGAAATAAAGCAAAGTCCTCATCCTCATGGAGTTTATTTCTGGTCAGGGGAAACAGGAAATAAAAAGTGTGTCAAGAGGTCATACATGCCATGATAAAGCACTGCATTATTTTAGCTCTCCTTCTCAAGTTTGTTTCTCTCTCTTATGCTCAAATTCTGCCTTTTCAACCATCCTAAACATTTCTCTGAGTTCATCAATGCAAAATACCCCAAACTTAATTCACCATGAATTCACCTCTACCTTTACCTTCACCCCCTCAGGTCTCTTTTCCATTCCTTTTCTCAATGACTTGAGCCATCATGTAACCAGTTGCTTAAATTTTGGTACATTTTCTGTACTGTCTGTAGTACTATTTTTCCTAAAATGCAATAGTTGTGTGTTTGCCCTGCCTAAATTATCTTGGCAGCTCTCCATACAGGATGAAGCCCAAACTCCTAGGGTGGTAGTGGAAGCCTTCCACAGTCTTCTGCTTGCCTTTTTATCCCTTCTGTATGCTTTCTAGCACATACTTTCTTGCCTTTACACCCTGACTCAAGTTCCTGTTTTTTGCTAATCCTGTCCTCTCTCGTTTAACCACTACTGCATCTTGCTAACTCCAATTTAGTCATTCTTCAATAAAATGGGGTAGCAATCTCTTGGATGTATCTACCATGCTTTGCCCTCCCACCTGGGATCAGCATCCCCAATATCTCTATGAGTTCCAATAACACTCAGAAACCTACCTTGTCCTTGGCCGTAACCACATTATATGATCAATTATTATGTTTCTTGTCTTTCTCGTATATTCAACAGTGACTTCCTTGAGAGCAAGAATTGTTTTCTCCATTTTTCCCCCAAACTATAGCATAGAGGAAGTTTAATAGTTTGCCATTATGAATGAGTTTCGTTCATTACTGACTTGCAAGTTGGCAATTAAATCAATGAGTGGTACCAATATTATGCTTACTTATGTTCCCACCTATTTATAGGAATATTCCTATTGGAATAAAGTAGTCCCCCTTGTCCACAGTTTTGCTTTCCATGACTTTAGTCATTTGCAGTCAACCATAGTTCAAAAATATTAAATGAAAAGTTCCAGGAAAAAAAGACAATTTATAAGTTTTAAATTGTACTTTGTTTTGAGTAGCATGATAAAATCACACAGTTTTGCACCATTTTCCCGGCACATGTATGATCCTTTTGTCTAGTGAATTCACTCTGTAAACGTTACTCATTCATAAGTCACATTGTAGCCATCTCTGTGACCAGATTAGATCAACTATTGTGATGTTAAAGTCCTTGTGTTCAAGTAAAATTTATTTTACTTAATAATGGACCGAAGAGTAGTGATACCTGCAATTCAGATATGCCAAACAGAAGTTGTAAAGTACTTCCTTTAAGGGCAAATATGAAAGTTCTCTACTAAATGAGAAAAAAGGAAGAAAAACAGCTGTATGCTGAGGTTGCTGAGATCTACCATAAGAAGGAATCTTTTCTCTACAAAATTGTGAAGAAGGAAAATAAAATTTATGCTAGTTTTACTGTTGTACCTCACACTGAAAAAATTTGAGGTGCATGATAAATGCTTAGTTAAAATGAGAAAGTCTTTAAAGACAAGAACAGAGAAAAGAACAGAAACATTTTGATTGATGGTAGCTTCAGGCATTCACTGAGGGTCTTGGAAAATACCCCCTTCAGATAAGCGGGGAATTCTATAATTTCATTGATTAGTGTTCATAACAGTTGTGTTCTCTTCTGCCATTTTAAACTTTCTAAATTGGCAATTTGAGGAAGTACCCTTTTCAAGTCAGTTGCTGGTAAGGTGTTTTTGTTTATTCCCAATTCTCCTTAAGAGTAGAGCTCTGTAGTTTCCACATGCAGCCATGTATATTTAATCCAAGAGAAGCATATTCAAATATTGTAATTCATTCCTCAGGCATCATACCTGCCCTTCTCACGCTGTCATGTGAGCCTCTCCCATTGTGTTTGGCCAAATGAAAAAAAAAAACAATTGTTCACATTTTCCTTCTGAAACCATGTCATCTTCCTCAACTTAATTTAGTTCCTTGTTTTTATAAAAAGAAAGAGGAGAGAGATAAATTGCAGAATATTATTTAAGAAAATGCAATCTTTTAAACTCTTTACTATTTGCCCTACCTTTAACATCCTTTGAATATTCAAATATATTCTGGATCTTTTTTTTTTTTTTTTTTTTTTAATGTGCTGTGACTCTTACTTTCTCATTAGCAACAGTTAACGTGGACATAGTCTGTCAGAGACTTAACTCACAGTCAATGATCTCAGTGTCTGGTGGGGACACAGGGACCTAGGCACCATCAGCTATGTCTGAAAAATAGATCCTGAGTTGTCTTTATGTTGCAGAGCATACAAAAGAGAGAAATTGTGGCCCTTGGCAAGACTGAGTTTTGTGGAGATATTTTTCCCCCCACAGCAAGACTACAAAGAAACCAGTGTTCTTTGGAGACTCTTGAATGCTCACTTGAAGGCATACTGCTGTGCAGCTATTTTGTAAAAGTAGAGAAATGGGAAATTATCATGTTCCGAGGTAGCTGGAGGCTGTTTGGGCTCACAACCAGGCTGCACCTCCTTGGGAAGAATGATTAACCTGCCATACATGGCACTCTGAAAAAGAATGAGAAAGAAGGTGGCTATGAGCTAGGTCATAAGAAAGTAAATTAGCCCAAATCTTACTGTAAAAACTCACTATCACATATTAATTATTCATTCATTTGTCAAATATTTTTTGGGCACCTATTCTAAGCCAAGCATTGTTCTAGATGTGAGGGATAAATCAATAAACCAAACTGACAAAAAAAAAAAAAAATCTACCTTCATGATGCAACATTCTTGTGGGGTTGAAAGACAATAAATTATAAACATAACACTTCAATGATATTGTAGGTTTGAGAGGATCGCTATTGTAGAAACAAATACAGTAAGATGGAGGGAATCAGGAAGGTTAAGAGAGGGATTGTCATTTTTATTAGAGTCACGTTGCAAAGGAGACAACTGAGCCAAAAGTTGAAGGAGGAGAGGAAGTGAATTATGAATTTGTTGGAGGAAGGTTGTTTCATGCAGAGAAACAGTGCTAAGATCCTGAGACAAGAACACGGCTATAAAGTCTTATGACGAATCAAGGAGAATGGCTATCTGGAGCGTATCGAGCAGAAGAGAATCATAGGAAAAGAAGATCAAAAGAAAACAGACCAGGAATAAGGACAGATTGTTAAGGGTGTTATGGCCATTGTAAGAACTGTATCTTTCACTCTGACGGTAGTGGGGAACCATCCATTAAAGACTCTTGAGCATAGTGATATCATTAGATAACTTAGGTGTTTACAAGAGCTCTGTGCTTGCCACATTCAGAATAATCTGTGGGTTCTGGTCACTAAAGCACTGATAAACATACATTATTGTGTTTAATCCATTTAGCAAAATAGGTATTATTCTCTATTTTACAGACAAGGAAACTGAAGCATAGAAAGGTGCAATAACTTGAACAAGATCACTCAGCTAGCAAATGATCAATCCAAGATTTAAACCATGAAGTGAGCAATGATGTATATTCTCTAAGTCCTATAGCAATTCCCTTCTGTTTTAATTGCATTGAGGTTCAAGGTTACCAGGAGGGGTGTTGTGTGTGTCAGGAAACAGTCCATAACCTTTTGGGACATTACTACTTGAACTAATTCCCAGGCCATGTATAACTGGTATGATTGAAAGCTTGTACTAAAATTGTTAACACTTTTATTAAGTAATCAACCAGTTTTCTACTTAAAGAAGAAAGAGTTCCCTGTCTCTCTTCATAGATTTACCTGCAAATTGCTTTGTAACCTTTCACAAGGACTCCTGTATCATCAAATAAATAGAACCCTTGTTAGATTGCTAACACCTGTTGAGAAGAAATCTTAACACTACCCTGATCATAACCCCACATTGCTCCTGAAACACACACTATTTTTCAGAAGCAAAGGTCAGAAAAAAATGATCAAACTAAATAAAAGTAAGTACCACAGTGATAACCAATGGTTTTTAGTGAAGACTACCTATTGAAATAAATTCTCATGAGTCTTTCCTGCATCAGTTTTTTACATATAATATTCTTGCCTTTACTTGAGCAATATCCAGAAAGGCTTGCAGAAAAATCTAAAAATCTGGTTGGGTGTTGTGGCTCATGCCTGTATTTCTAACTCTTAAGGAAGCCAAGGTAGGAGGATCACTTGAGGTCAAGAGTTTGAGACCAGCCTAGACAACATAGGAAAACCTTGTCTCTACAAAAAACAAATAAATTAGCCAGGTGTGGTGGCATGTGCTTGTGGTCCCAGCTACTTAGGAGGCTGAAGCAGAAGGATCACCTGAGCTCCAGAGGTCAAGGCTGTGGTGAGCCGTGATTGTGTCACTTGCACTCCAGCCTGGGTGGCAAAGTGAGACTCTAACTCAAAAGAAAAGAAAAGAAAAGAAAAAATATAAAAGCTAATAAAGGTAAAGCTCTAGAATCCAGACATTGAAAAGAATTAATAAACTCTGAAGAGGTTTCACTTACCAGTGAATGTAGGTGAGCCTTGATTTTGGAATGTACATCAAAAAGCAAACGTGAAAATCTCTTCTGCAAATGTATTTGATTATAAATGTTACAATTAATTGAGGATGTAATTTAGAGGATATTGTTAATTTACCAAATTATTTGATTATTTGATTGCAGACGTTAATTTTAAAACCATTTAAATTCCAGACTTCTCGAATATAACCATATGTGATTGGACATGACTTTCTTGTGCTAGACTTGCCAAGAATATTGCCCTTTTTATTTACACAGAAGCAAAGACAAAAATATAGGATCCTGCCATTTTCTTCAGGTAAAAATTTCAAAGGTCATCACAGCATTTAAATGAACTAAAAAATTTCAGAAATGTTAAGGCTTCACTTCAGAGAAGAAATTCCAAAAGTTTATTTCAACCATACAAAGCTCATAATCTACACCCACACACTACCACATGAAAGTGTTTTGCCTATGTGATGTGAAGCATAAAAAAATAATTAGTAGCATTCAAAAATTTGGCCTCATATTGAGAAGAACATCTGGATAATCGATTTATTAGGAAAATGAATCTGAATGTTTGGGTGTAAATAACTGTTCCTGTTCTTTGGTTAGAAAAGTAGCCTTGAAGTCATTAGGGAGAAGTTCCTTATGAGAAGAAATCTCATTAAACTTTCAGTGTGACCTATTTTAAGCTTGACTGGAAAATACATAATAGTTCCATTTGAAACCAGAATGTAGAGTAAGTCAACATCCTGGTGAAGTGCCTGTTTATATATAGATGCCATAATGATCTCTAAGAAAGCCAACACTCTTCAATTTATAGCATCTGAATGGAAACACACTTGCATTTGAGATTGGCTAAATAGGTCTCATTACTTTATAGTCACACTCTACCTGTGTTTGTGCATTCTGCTAAATTATTCTTACCACATAACTTTATAAAATTAAAAAAAAAACTAGCTTTTGTTCTGATTCTGTCATCACTTTCAGGGAACTTTTCTGTTGTTTCATTTTTATGACCCTCTGGATATGACTCTCAGCAGTTTATCTACACCAATTTATTCTGTATATTTTGTCCTTGTTTCTTATTGATTCTAAGCTACATGCAATTGTTTTTAGGTATGCTTCTATATTAAGTAATGTGACCCATCTTTCAAACCATTTTACAAAGACCGATGCTGTTGGATTCCTGAATTCTGATGATATATTTTTTCAATTGCAGAAATACTAGCTAGCTATTGAAATTATGACCAGCATTTCTGTTTGCTTGACTCCCATCAAATTCCAATGGAAGTTATAAGAAGTGATTGGCTTGGTGTTCCATGACCGAGGTATCTAGTTCATTTTATTTGTCAGAAATACATTTTAAGCCGGGCTCAGTGGCTCAGCCTGTAATCCCGCGCCTTTGGGAGGCTGAGGTGAGTGGATTGCCTGAGCCCGCGGGTTCGAGACCCGCCTGGGCAAGGGAGACCTCATCTCTACAAGAAATCAAAAAATTAGCTGGGCGTGGCAGCGCGCGCCTGTAGTTCCAGCTACTTGGAAGGCTGAGGCGGAAGGATCGCCGGAGCCCAGCAGGTCGAGGCTGAGCGGCCACTGCACTCCAGTCTGGGCGACGGAGTGAGACTCCGACTCTCAAAAAAAAAAAAGAAATACATTTTAACCTTACAGAAAAAATATACATATATATATTTCTTTGTTTCACTAGACACACATGCCTACACACATACCCCTAGCTTAGACTCACCCCATATGTAGAGGAAAGAATTCTAAAAGGAAAAGCATATGTATGTGTGTGTGTGTGTGTGCTTATTCTATTTATCTCTACCTATCTATATCTTGATATTTATCTAGATCTAGATCTAGGTATACAGCTAACTAGACAGAAAAATCAATTCTGTCTTTATTTCTGAGAAAAATATATAGACCTAATAATCTGGACAATGTATTTTTACACTCCTAAGTGAGCGTACTAGATTCATTTTACCTGCTGAATCCAGGATCCAGGTTACTAACATAAATCTGTTGAACTCAAAGAGGTTTCTTTCAGAGGGAACAACATATTTAAGCGCAAATCATCTTCTTTCTATGGATGAATTTAAAATGGACTCATCATTTTGTAATAACTTTTTACCTGTCTCCATTCTCATCTTATGGCAAGGTCCTTAAGGCTGTCACCTCCCCAGTAGACATGGGGTGGAAAAGGAGGTGAAACCCTATTGTATACATTTTTATATTCATTTTGCTACTGACACTATTGAAGACAGAGTGGAATTTGAAACATAGGCTCTTCATTAATTTCAATTATGATTGGTTTAAGACTATGCAGATAGTTCTCAAACTTTCATTTCCTTTATGTACAGTGTATCTGAACAAGCTTAACAAACAAAATCATTGGCAGCAATTAACTCTTTAAACATGTTGCCTCTAATCATTCATAGTGTTAAATTATAGAAATTCAACTTTTATTATTATGTTTTAGTAATGCCTTGTCAACACTGTATTTATTAAACCATTTGTTTCTCCCTCACAACCCCAGTATAAAAATAACAGAATTTATTCTTTACATCAGCTTTTGATGATTCGGAAAATTGTCTATAAACATGTGTTAGGGGATATGGGATAGACATGAGAAATAAAGATTTTAAACACTAAATATCCCAGCGCATATTAAAATAGCAATAATAAAAAATCACACTGTTCCATAGCCACATCAAGTTTTGATGGAAAGAAATGTAACTGATTGCCTTATCAGAGAACAGCAGAAAATCAGTAGTCCTGTTGGGCTCTAATTGAGAAGCCAGATGGAGGCTGGCAGTCAGTGGCATTCCTGGGACACACAAAGCCACAGGAGACCATGAGCAATAGGTTCATATTTCTATTTGCATATAGCCAGAACTGCTCTTGACAGTAAGAGCAGATTTCCGAATCCAAACATCTCCCATCATACATATACTCCTCCGGTAGACAGCAGACAACAGCTTCTCTTATAATAGGCATTTTCTAATTTGTATGAACATTTCTAGTTATTTAAATGTCAAAAAAAGGAGGTAGGTCCAACTACACAAATGATTTGAAGAAACTATGGAGAATGAATTATATTCCTGATATTTTTTAACAGAGTTGCATAAATTTGCATTTAGGAAGATACTGTATTTTTCACAAGTTATAGCATGATACTCACTCCATCTTCAATATAAAAAATGCAAAAAATCAGTTAGGAAATGATGCTTTTGACCACATGGAGATTAAATTCATAATCTTTGGGAAGATTATAGAGGTATGTATAGGGCAAAGAGGTGTAGATAGTTTTTTACAAGTCTTTTCATATTTATAAAGCATTTTCAAGCAGAATAAGTACACTGTAAAAGGATTTAAAATGCAGAGAGACCTAGTCACCTTTACTGTGACTCACTGGACATTTCTTTATTTAATTTATCTCTTCTATTGCAAAATGAGGCTTGAGAGGAGGGGAGAATATAAGGACAGTCACAGGAGTCAGATTACTAAATGGAATTTATCAGGATAGAGCATCTTGTTTCCCACATATCTTCAGTCTTTCCTTGGAAAGGCTTTATAGTAGCCCAGCTACATTTTCCTAGCACATCTGTAATAGACTGTTTTTCTTGGTCACATGTCTCACTCTCTGTTTACGTATGGAGCCTTAGGTCAGAAGCTCCTATGGCCAAAGGATTCAGGATTTATTTCAGCATGCCACTGCTTACTTTCTTTTACATCACATCTAGAATCCAAGCAAATTCATTTCCTTAGTGATCTTGTGTGTTCCTGCTCGGAGGAACAGATTTGACAATGAACACAATTTAGAAACTCGACTTAAAGGCATTATACTATATATATATATAATAAAGTGTGTGGTAGGCAGAATAATGCCCCCTAAAGATGTCTACTTGCTAATATCTGGCACCTGTGAGTATAAAGGCAAGGCGATCTTGCAGATGTGACTAAATTAAAAGCCTTGAGAAAGGGAGATTATCTTGGATCTGAGTGATTCCAATTGTCTCACAGGAGTCCTTAAAAGTAAAGAATCTTTCCTGGCTCTGGCCAGAAGGACATGTGACTATGGAAGAATAATCAAAAAGATGCAGTGTTCTTGACTTTGAAGATGAAGAAAGGGGGCCAAAAAGCAAGGAATATGGGTGGCTTCTATTTGAAAAAAGGCAAGGGAATATATTCTCCCTTAGAATCCCCAGAAGGAACACAACCTTGTTGATGCTTTGTTTTTCACTGAGTAAGGTACATGTCAGACTTTTAATCTACAGAACTGTAAGACAATTTATTTTTGTAGTTTTAAGTTACCAAATGCATGGTAATTTGTAATAACAGCAATAGAATATTAGTGCAATGTCTAAATCAACCTTTATATGTTATCATTGACAATTTCCAATTCCTTTCCACCAAGCCCCTTTCACACCTCTCTCCCCCACTATATTTGTGGATAAAAAAGCTCCATCTATCAATTTAACTAATTTTTGTCCCAACAATATATGAATGAAATGAAAAATATCACAATAGAACCCCCAGACATTAAAAGAATAATAAGGAAATGTTATGAACAATTTTACACAATAAATTCAATAACTTAGATGAAATGGATAAATTCTTTAAAAAAAAACATATCACCAAATTTGACTCAAGAAGAATTAAGTAACCTAAATAGTCCTATGGCTACTAAAGAAATATGATTTATAATTTAAACAAGCAAATGCCTTCCTATAATACAAACAAAAAATCGGGAGCAGATGACTTCACTTGTGATTCCTTTCAAAAATTTTAAGAATAAAAACAATACTACTAATATTCCTCCTCAAAAATAGGAGAGAAGAGAAAACATCTCAAATAATTTAATGAGTCAGCATTACTCTGATAAAACCAGGTTAAGATATTGTAACACAACTATGGAAATCTCTCAGAAATAAGATCTTAACACAATAAAATCAAACTGAATGCATAAAAATAATAAAATAATAAATTTAGCATGATCAAATGGGGTTTTATTCCAGAAATATGAAGTTTATTCCGTATTTTTTAAAAACAACAAATTTGGTTCACTGTATCAACAGACTAAAAGTAAAAAATCATATGATGGTTTCAATGAACATGCAAAAGTATTTGATAAAGTTCAACATCCATTTATGGCTACAGAAAATATGTCAGCATACTAGAAGCAGGAAAATTTATCATTCTAATAAATTTTATTATGGAAAATCTATAACTGATATCATCTTCGATGAAGATAAACTATATTCCCCTCCCCCCATTGCAAAGACTGTGAAGGATGCAGAGGCATCCACTCTCACTACATATTTGTAACTTTGTACTGGGGACTCTGTATCTCAAGGCAACACAGGAAAAAAAATGAAATAAATGGGATGCAGTTATTAAAGAAGAAATAAAGCTCTATTTATTTGCAAAGGACATGATTATTTATTCATGAAAACTACTAGAACTAATAAGTCATTTTAGCAATATCAAAGGATATACTATCTATCTATAAAATTCAGTTGTACTTCTATATACTAACACTAATAAAATTGAAAACAAAATTACAAAAAGCATACTTGATAGTATAATAATGTAAAAATGAGGGATAGATTTAGTAAAACATGAGCAACACATGTGTGTATCTTGCAGTTACAAAATATTGCTGAGAAAATTAAAGACAAACCAATAAAGACATAAACTGTGTTTATGGATTGAAAGTCTATATATTTTTAAATGTCTATTTTCCTCACAGTGAAATATATATTTTAAAAGATCCTAATAAATGTTGCCACAAAATGTTTGTATCAAGGTTAAGAACAATGTGATCTTAAAATGTAAATGATAATGCAAAGAGAATACAGGGGCCAAGGTGATTTTTAATGAGAAGAGCAACGCTGGATGACTTGTACTATTTGATTCCAAAATGTATAATAAAGCTACTGTAATCAAAATCATATGGTATTATATTTCCATAAAGCTAGACCTACAGATAAATTGGAACAGAATAGTGAGTTCAAAAATAAATACACGTGTACAGTATAGTAATGATTTTGAACAAGGCTGCCCAAGTTAATTAATGAAGAAAAGTAACTTTTCAACAAATGGTACTGGAACAATTGGGTACTCACACTTTATATCTTATACAAAAATTAAATTAAAATAAATCATAGGCCTAAACATTACATTTAAAACTCCAAAGGTTCTGTACTACATATAAGAAAACATTTTTGGCATTTGGTTGAGAAAAAATTTCTTTTATAACACAAACCATAAGAGATAAAAATTGACTTTGTATATGACAGAATGGAGTGAAGTTTTCCAATTTTTATATTTCCACCATTTAAGACAAAGAATATCAAAATTCTCATTATAATTTAATTTTTTAAAATTTTTGTTTCATAAATATTTGGGGGTACAGCCCATCTCAAAATAACCAACCTGAAGTGCCCATTTGGGATTTCATTATCAATGTTGTGGTCTAATTGTTCGTATCTTTATCTTATGATTTTTGTGCTTTTACTTTGATAAAATATAGTTTTATTTATATAAACTCTGAAAATCATCTCGGTATATCCTTGCTGACATGATTTATTAACTGGAGGTATATATAAGAGGGCCAACTAGCATTTATCCATATTTTTATTACGTGATATCTCTTAGAAAAGAGACAGGAAAAAGTAGAAAGGAAAGGATGTGAGTCTTAGCAACAGATAAGAAGTGTGTGGAAGACGTGCACAGTATCCCTCTCTTTTTCACACAGTTGTGTCTAGCACGGTGCTTAGGCTTTATCTGAACCACTAGGCTCCCTTCAATTTAGCACCCAGGGATTATAAAATATACCTAAAGGGATACTGAAACTTTTCAAAACAGTGAGAGTAGTGATTGTTTGTCTTTTTGTTCCCACATATATTGATTATTTTACCATTATCTTCAAATGTTAGTTGCTTATACAAAGAAATTATGTCAGGGATCTTAGTACTGACACGATTTCTTTGTAACAGATTGTAACTTGGTTGTTACAGTGAAAGCAGAAAGAACTGAAAATCAGAAAAAAAGAACTAATATTTGTTTAATTCCAATTCCATGCAAAGCCCTTTATAACCTTTATCTTGCTTTGTTCTCAAAAATCTCATAAAAGCACAAATGATTTAGGAAGTAGTTCAGTTTTAAAGATGAGGATATTGAGACTCAGCGAGAACAAAGGAACCTGACCAAATCTAACGAGAAAGCAGGCAGCAATGTTTTTATTCAAACTGCAATCTGTCTGAGTTCAGAACCTGTGCTCTTTTTGCGCCTTCATCCTACATCCGGATCAAGAACCTAAATTCACTTCTGTGGTTCTGCCAATGGTACGTTAGTCATCTATTGCTGCATAACAAATTACCCCAGTACTTAACAGCTTAAAATAGAAGTAATATGTATTATCTTACATAGTTTCTGTGGTTCAGAAATTAGGAAGTAGATGTATTAAAATGTATCCATAGTATTTTAATTTATCTAGTTAACTGAGTGATGGCACAGGGAGGTTAATGCTATTGAAAGACAGGATTTATTACTTGCATTTCCCAAGAGAAAATGGGCATGACTGTGACAAAGAAAGAGAGGATGGAGGAGCCACTTCTAAGATAGTTCACTCGCATGATGCTGGTTATTGGCAGGGGGATTCAGTTCCTTTGGTACTAACTTTTGATTACTATATAACAAACCACTACAAAAGTAATGGCTCAAATGAAGACATTGACTATCTCATGATTTCTATGGGTCAGCTGTCAGGGCAAAGGTTAGATGGAGTCCTCAGCTTAGAATTTCTTCTGAAGCTGAAATCAAGATGTTGGCTGGGCTGTTTCCATCTGGAACTCAGGGTCCTGCTCCAAGCTCACTCGAGTTGGTTTGCCAAATTCAGCTTCTTATGGTTGTAGGAATGAGGCTTCTGTTTTCTTGCTGATTGTTGGCCAGACATCTCTTTCAGATCCTAGAGGCTGTTCTCGGGTCATAGCATGTGGCTCTTTTGTAGTGTGGCAACTTATTTCTTCAAAGTCTGTTGGAGATTCCCTTTCCAGAATGTTATGACAGTGTTAAGTAGCATATTATAATCATGAGACTAACTGTCCCTTCATTTTTTTCATATAAGGTCATTTGATCATAAGTATCCAATCATATTTATATGTTCTGCTCACAACCAAGGGGAGGGATGTTCACACCAGGGGTTGAGAAACTGTGGCTATTTTACAATCTTGCCTACACTTCCCATGTGTGGCTCTCTGTTGACTTGCGTGTGGCAGTTGGCTTTTCCCAGACCAGGCACTTCGAGAGAGAGAGAGAGAGAGAGAGAGAGAGAGAGAGAGATAGGAGGAAGCTGAAATGTTGTTTATGACTTAATCTAACAATTTATTTACTGCTACTTTTGCCACATTCTATTCTTTTGAAGTAAGTCACTAAATCTGTCCTATCCTCAAGGACAGGGGAATCAGACTTCATCTTTTGAGTGAAGCTCATAAGAATTTGTGGACTTCTTGAGAAACATCACAGGTGGCATGTAAATATTCTAGTTTTTTGTTTCATAATCTGTAGAATGAAGAGTTTAAATCAGTTGCTTACTAAGACTCTTGAAGTATATGGATGTATGTTTATGTATTTGTGTTTAAAGTAACTTCACTCTTGTGCCTCCAAAAATTATTCATTGACGGTATGACTTTTTCTAAGGAAAAATATGTTTATGTTGAAGTCAATTGACCTTGCTTTTATATTATTGCCTTTTTTCATCAAAGTGAAGATTTTTCACATTTTTGTAATTGAATTAATAAACAAGAACTTACATGAATGGTTTAAATATATACTGGGGGATTGTCATAACACATTTTATCACATCTTAAACTATGAAGTTGTTCCTTTCTTTGAAGAAATTTTTTTATAAGTAACTTTTTCTTCTGAAAAAATGGGAAAAATTAACTTTGTCTGTCTTTGTGAAAGGAAAGGGAAAAAGTAAAAAAATCAGCTTTAGTCATCTGGACCACCCTTGACATTTGGGGAAGTATAATAATCCATGTCCAGTTTTTCCATCAAGGAATTGCTGTGGCTTATGACATATATCTCAAATCCATTACCTCATGGATTTAATGGATCAGGAATTTCCCAGCATATATTTTAGGAACGTTACCTCATGAAGAAAACATCTTTATTATAAGACACCCATATTTCTGAAACTTAACCTTCCCATATAGTGGCCACATGTGGCTGTCTAGGAATATACATTAATAAAAACTCTCCACCATTAAGATACCTGATCTTAGACAAAACAATTTCTTGTGGAGGGCCAAATGAGCTAACACTCTTTCTCTCTGACATTTTATGAATTAAATACTGCTATGTAATTCAAGAGTATTTTGCCAGAGGAAATTTTTCCATTAGAGAAAACTACAGCTACATTTTCTCCTTTGCAAATTTCTTAAGCAGCCACGTTCCAAAATTAATCTCAGATACCATGGTCTTCTCAACAATCTATCTGTCTCTTGATTTTAGCATTGTTTGCTAAATAAGTTTGAATTATCAAGAAGGATGCTGGAAAGCTATTGTTTTCAAGTTCTTGTAAGTCTATCAAAATTAGGGAGTAGAAATCCAGGCATTTCTGCAGGTGTCACTTTCCCGGGGGTACTAAAAAGTCATGGTGGCATGAAAATATTACAAGAAACATAATGAAATAAAAAAGAAGTTTGGAGGAAATATTTTGAAAATAGTAGTAAAAGAGTTATGATCATGTAGTGACATCTAAATTTTTAACAATTTATTCTTTGCCAGATACTGTACTAAGCACTTTAGCTTAGTCCTTATTACTTTATGAAGAAAATGCTATTGTAATATGTAAATGAGAAGAAGGTAAGTCAAGAGAAATCGAGTAATTTTCCTAGATTCATCTGGCTAGAAATTGGCAGAATTAAGGTTCCATCCCAGGAAGTCTGGCTCCAAAGCTTGTATGCTTAAGCATAGTACTGATAAAATCAGACTCAGAGCCGAGCTCCGTGGCTCAGCCTGTAATCCCGCGCCTTGGGAGGCTGAGGTGAGTGGATTGCCTGAGAGCCCGCGGGTTCGAGACCCGTCTGGGCAGGCGAGACCTCATCTCTACAAATAAATCAAAAAAATTAGCCGGGCGTGGTAGCGCGTGCCTGTGGTCCGGCTACTGGAAAGGCTGAGGCGGAAGGATCGCCGGAGCCCAGCGGGTCGAGGCTGCGGTGGCCGGAAGTGGCCACTGCGCTCCAGTCTGGGCGATGGAGCGAGACTCCAACTCAAAATAAAAAAATAAAAAAAAAAAAAAAATCAGACTCAGTTGCCCCTAAGAATTGTTGGTGCAGGTATTTCTGAACTTATTACCTTCTTAGTGGACTAAGTTGTGAAACTACAACCAATAGAACATATTTTTTGCTCTTCTTTGACATAGCTCTCAACCTCCCTTATAGAGAAATGCAATAAAACAATAAAAATATTTGTTCAAAAGGATATTTAATTAGATTTATTTTCCGAGATAATGCTGCATAATAAAAAAAAAAAATCCTTCATGGACAGACCAATGGGTTAACTAGAATTAATATACTTCAGGTAAGTCTGAACTCTTCCTTATATGAGTCATCCTGGTATCAAGAGACATATGGGACATGCTCTTCTCATGGTAGGTACTAAAAGTATAGCCAAGTCAAACTACACAAGCCTCTTTTAGCCTGTATTCACAGTAAATGACTTACATTCTATTGACCAAAGTAAATCATGTTTAATATCAAACTCAATGGGGCAGGAAAGTCATGGCAAGGGTGAAAGTGAACAAAGAATTGTGGGCAATTAGTGCCATTCACCACAGGCACCAATTCATCAGCTTGCTCATGAAGTTTAAGTGACTTTATGGGGCTTGCTTCTAGAGCAGCCAGTCTTTCTTCAAATGGCTTATATTACTCTTTCTTGGATTCTAACACTTTAATTCTAATAGTTTCTTTGTTTATCAGGGCTTCTGTCTCCCTCTCCATCTCCCCACACCCCCAAGCTCTCTTTCCGTCAGTTACTCATTTGATTCGTAGAGAACACTTTATCTTCATATGAATCTATATCACTGACCATCAGTCCTCGATATTCTATATCTGCACTCCCACCTTTGCGCTACCCCAACACACACACACACACACACACACACACACACACTTCTTATTCTTACTCTAAATATCTAATGATCATTTATCTGGGGAGAGTGTGCAATCTGCTTCCAATGCTACATCTTTTATTTCACCATTCAAAAATTCAGAAGGTAAGGATCACAGCGCTGCCATTTTCTCTTAGACATTCTAATCCTCCCAAATTCTGATACATTTCTCATACAAATAGAATCCCTTAGGTTCAGTGCAAACTCTTTCTTAGTTCTCATTGCGCTGCACTGTATCAGTCTATTTTTTTCACCTGTATGTCCATTAAATTGTAAGAACCTGGAAGGCAGGGACTTAACCCATATGAAATACCTAGATTAGTAGCTAGCACTCAGATAAATGTTCACTCTTTTTATTGTTTTGTTCTTCACAGTTATTATACCTGGCACTTAGTACATTTTTTAGCATATAGTGAGTGCTTGACAATCATGAGTTGAACTTCTTTCTTTTTGTACTTTGTGAGCAAGTATGACTAATCTCTAGTGATGAGATAACTGATCATATTTTGTTAGGATGTCACTTACTGTATAACATTCAACAATCACAAAAATCATGCTGATAGGTTTTATACTTGAGAGATCAGAGAATAAATGACTTGTTCAGGATTTAACAAGACTGAATTTTAACCTAGGTTTATCCCCTAAATTTGAGTTCTTACCATAAAGGCTACATACATCAAACCATTGTGAGAGAAAAGGCAGTGACCATTGTACAAACAGGGATGCTTCATTCAATTCAGGAATGAGAAACCCATCTTTGCTCTTGGCTTGTGAAATGTGTCCTGCAGGATTTTTCCTTTCTCTGCTTTATAAAATTTGTATATTCACAATTTTAAAATAAATTATAATAGGTATATTCTCCAGACTCATTTTCAACCCTAAGATTGGGTTAGCCCCAAACCCTATCTGTGAGCCAAGAGCTTTGCCAATTTGATTTTCTAGTAAGACAGAAAATTCTATTGCACATTTATCCTGAGGCTTATAACCAATAACTATTGGCAAGATTTAGGGAGACAAACATAAAATACATGCTCTGTAGCAAAGCACCCTCCTGAATTGCCTCCATATTTCCTAGCAAACATACCGAAGGCTTTTATGCCTGCAGTATATATAAAACTATGAGCCCGACTCATATGGTTCAGCACGCCTCAACAACACATGTTAAAATATATTACCTGTACATTGTTTCATGTCTGCAATTTTCCTATGGATTAGCATTTATTTTCAATGACTCAGAAAGTCTGTAATGCTTACAGATTGATTTTTTATCATGCTGATGGAATGAAATAGAACCTAAATGCACAACACAATTTTAACAGTATGTGTGAAAAAATGAGCATAAACCTTTTGTAAGAGTTGTTTAGTTTTAAAACCACCTAAATTATCTTTTTTTCAGAGAGAGATAAAAAGACAGAGAAGAAAATGAAAAAAAAATTGAGATTTGAGTTTTATGCTGGGCCTACAGTCATACAGTTTCCTGTAATATGTTTTCTTTAGCAGAACCAACGTTATTTTTTAACAGATTTTTAATAATTTATTCTTCTGTTAAGCATTATTCCCTACATATGCTTTAGGTTATGTTCTTTTACTCAAAACACAAGGTTATCTCTTCCACTAGAAAACGTTAATGAAATGCTTCCTGATACAACGATTTGAAGGCCTGACACTGAAGAAGCAGGTTTTCCTGTGTCCTGTTACAATGGTTTTTTCATGTAATGGGCTCTCCAAAGGATATGGAAAGCATTGTGGTAAAGTCAGTCTTGCTACAGAGAGCTTACATATGTATGTACACTTCCCTCACCTTTCTTTCCAAAGGCCCCAGGAACAGATGTTTGCAGATTGATTTATGCTCCATTATATTTAGCTGTCACTTCACCTAGAACTGAAAAGCAGTCATCTCTAGAGAAAATGTGACAGTAGTTTAATGAAGTACATGGATACTGCAATGAAGGGCAGGAAGTGAAGGCTTTTGTGAATCTCAACCTGCTATCATAGAAATGTTAGAATGCTTTTTCTGTCAGATGTTCTGTGTACAAATTTGGAATGTGGCATTGCCATTCAAAGAGAATTCCCTACCAGCACCCCTCTATCTCCCTCAGCTCCCAAGATAGTCATCCACAACCCCTGGTGTGTCACAGGTATCGTCCCTGTTTTTGGTCTCTTTGGAAAACCTGCTTCATAATAATGGCTGACAAATCAACCTGCAACTTTGCTTTTTAAAAAGGGTAGAAACCAATTTTGTTGAACATTAAGTAACTTCATTTTACTCCTTGGCTCTTATTCCCCTTCTGAGGAAGCCAGTCCCTTTTAGCAGCATTCATTCCAGAAAGCACAGAGATAGGTTACTCTTGGAGAAGCAGCCAACTACCAGTGGGCCATGATGGAAAGCATTCTGTCTTATTTCATAAGCTCCACCTCCCTACCCCCAACATGGCCTTTTCCCAGAACCATTGGATTTGGGAAATTTTTATGGAACATTGTTTCATTTCATTTTCCATTGCGCTGATTCCTCTTGTAGAGTGCAAATCTCCCCTGGGGGTAACTCTAATCTAATTGACGTTATAGAATATATATATTTCCTTTTGACTGGAGAGATCAGGGAAGGATGCAAACACAGGTGTTTGTTGTCTTGAACTTCTAGGGGAAAAAGATTAAAGATAAAAGGGATATGAGGGAATAAAAGAAGCGGCTGAAAGCACCAAACCACGTTGCAAATATTTGCCTAAATCAAGCTCTTATTTGTGTTTTTGTGCCCCTGCTCACTTGCTCTATCTTAAATTCTAATGCTTTTGGACATCTCCATATATATAAGCCTCTGTCCTTTAAATATGATATCATCCAAGAAAAAGTCCAACCTTCCTCTTTGAATTCTTTATCTTATTGAACAAATCAAACTGTATACTGCTCTTTTTTGTCATATACTTTACTTATTGCATTTTATAGCATTCAGTTACGCATTGATTGACATATGCATTTATTTTTAGTATAGTCCTGGTGCACAGCAAGCTTTTGGTCATTGTTATTGAGATTGAATTACAGTGATGGGAAAACTGGCTGACCACATACAGAAGAGTGAAACAGGACCCTTACTCTTACCATGCACAAAAATCAACTCTAAATGGATCAAAGACTCAAACATAAAATCTAAAACTATAAGAATCTTAGAAAATGCAGGAGACAGCCTTACAGAAGTTGGAATAGGCAACCGGTTCTTGGTCAAAACCCTAAATGACCATGCCATAAGAGATAAGATAGATAAGTGCAACCTCATCGAACTGAAAAACTTTTGCAAAGCAAAAGAAACAAGGCAGCGGGAAGACAGCCCACAGAATGGGAAAAAAAATATTTGTCAACTGTATATCTGACAAAACCCTAACATCCAGGATCTACAAGGAACTTAAACATGCTGAAAGGAAAATAAATAAACAGTCCCTTCAAAAAAGTGGGCAAAAGATATGAATAGACGTGTCTTGAAAGAAGACATACAAGCAGCCAACAGATACATGAAAAAAGACTCAGCCTCCCTCAATAATCATCAAAGAAATGCAAATTAAACAAAACTGAGATACTACCTAACTTCAGTCAGGATAACCATCACCAATAACAAATGACAACAGATGATGGAGAGGACTTGGGGAAAAGGGAATGCTTCTACACTGTTGATGGGAGTGTAAACTAGTACAACCTCTGTGGAAAAGGTATGGCGATTCCTAAAAGAACTAAAAGTTGACCTTCCATATGACCCAGCAATCTCCCTTCTGGGAATATACTCAGAGCAACTCAAATCTTCTATAAAAAAGATATCTGCACAAGCATGTTTATTGCAGCAGTATTCACAATAGCAAAAAATGGAACTAAAGGTGCTGCCCATTGAAACTGAACTGGATAAGAAAAATGTGGTACATACATGATGGAGTATTACGCAGCCATAAAGAAGAACAAAATTATGGACTTTGCAGCAATTTGGACGGGTTTAGAGTCTATAATACTCAGTGATCTATCACAGAAACAAAGAACTGAGTATCACATGTTCTCACTCATAAGTGAACTCTGAACATTTATTATAAAACTATAGGAAAGGGATTGACAGTAGTGGGGAACTTCCAGGGGAGGGTTTGGGGCACATAACATCAATAAGTGTACCTGATCTCAAACCAGGTGAAATGGGGAACAAAGAGAAACTCAAACTTTACCAGTGCAATGACAATTTATGTACCTAATCCTGAATTGTACCCCACATCTTTAAAATAAAAAATTTAAAAAAGAGATTAGATTACATTTGATTAAGCTGTGGGGAAGCAACTTGTACTTTGACTTTTTCATAAAAATCATCTCATGGTTCATGAAAACAACAATTTCAAGAGTCTGGGGAGCTTTCTTAGGTACTGAGTGGCCCAATATGATACTGAGAAACCAAGGTGAGATTTGGGAAAGATCTTCTTACCTGAGTAAACATTCTGTAAACATTGTATCAGAACTTTAGCACATTATCTGGAACAAGCTGGCCACCCTTTTCAGCCTTCATTTCCACCATTGCCCCTCTCATTTTTCTAGTCAATGCCTGTTTTGTCTAGAAAAAGCATGTTTTTCAACATTCAAGTTAAACTCTCATTCATATTTTTATCTAACAATTATTGAAAACTTTCTGTGCCCCAGGACTTTACTTGGCACTGAAATATGCTAAGGCAATTTAATTCCCTCAAACCACACTGAGATAAGCATTATTATACCGTTTTACAATAAAAAATACTGGAGTTCAGAGAGGTTAAGTGAGTTGCTCAAAATTAAGCATCTAATAAGTGAACCAGACTTCAAATTCGCATCCATATCTTCTGACTTCATGCCCCATATTTATTTTCACTTCGTATCACACCTGTTTGTCAAAAAAGATTCAAGTTGTATCCAGTCTCATTTGATTATTGCCATCTGTTTATCACTTTCCAAAAAGTTTAGCTTTCAGGATTTGGACTAAATCTATCAAATCAGATTTGAAATGCTGCCAGCCACTCTCTGGACAAATAATTTTAGCAGATATGTCCTAGTTCAATTAATGGACTTTAATACACTAGATTTCAGCTCTGGTTCTTTGTGTTAAGGTATACACCTGCTGAAAATAATCACTCAAACACAATCAAGAGATCAAAATATTACTGTAGTGAAAAGTGGCAGAATGGTTCTCTAAAAGAGAGAGGTGTGTGAGCCTGATTTAGGCTAGAGAAACATTTTGTTTTAATTGAGCCTGTGTCTTAAACTCACGCGTGTATCTGGCATGTTGCCAATGTTTGTACCATCTTTATCTGCCTAAGTGAATACTGATATCAGTTCATGCCTAGATTTGTTTTGAAAGAAACTCTCTTTCTATACCATTTTCAGATAAGTTTATTTGAGACAGGGCAGAAACCCTAACCAATTTCTAGACTTTTGACCCCAAATGAGTACATTTAGTGAAGAAATTGAGGAAACAGCAGTGGTAAAATACAGTGCTAACAGCCTGTCTCGATCAAGAATATGCTCCATGTGTGCCTTGCTGAAACATTTTCAAAGAAACTTTTTTCTCTATTCTGAAAGGTGTTAAGTATCTCAGTGTGCCAGAAACACATCATTCCCAGCCAATTCTAGTGATTTTTTTTTTTTTTTGCCAATATTGCATTTCTTCCTTCCTGCCTGAAGGTATAAAGCTAACGGAAAGTTGAGTTATACATATCAAGAAGAAAAGCTCACATCTTATTTTTTTAAAGTGTGTTTATATGCCTTTTAAACTTGCAAGAGCTCTCCATAGAACTTGACTCCTCATTGTTTAATCACAGAGGCGTGTCACCTACTCTTTGAAGGTAGTTTGGTTACAGACATACCTCGTGCCCATTTGGTAGACAATCAAGTGTGTTTTCATGTCTTATAAATAATTAATAATTAATAAATAATAAACTCCCCACAAGTAATTATTTATAGAGGAACTTGGAAGCATGATGGAAAAATGCCAGGTGTTCTGTGATCAAATTAGAATTGCGAAATTAACATTCAGGAGAGATAAAAACATGCAAGGAAAGATGCTGAAAAGTATCTAACTGTATACCTCTTTTCCAAAGCACCAGAGAGTTTTAGGTTTGAAAAGACAGGAATTAATAAGTTGAGAGGATGGAGAGAGGAATAACAGAGAGAGGAAGCTAGAAAAGGAGGAACAGAACTGATAAAGGCTCGGAAGCTCCCACAGCACAGAAGTAAAATATGTCTACATACAGCAGCTTTGCCTGTGGGGAATTAAAATTATACTGTCTACTTTGTTTCCTGTTTCTTCTGATTATTTTGCTTGACCTGCCACTCTTCCACCTATGTTTCTACAACAAATATTTTATTTTATTTGAAAAACTTTTGCCTGCCTAGATCCAACTCTCTAGCCTCGTTTTTATCCTCTCTGTGTTCTTCATGCTCTCTAAATCCAACCTTACTTGCAGCCACCCCCACATGACTCCCACACATATGCATAGCATGCTGTTCCCTATCTTTACTCCTTTGCTTATGCTGTTCCCTCTGCCTGGATCAGCCTCTCTGGAAACAGCTCTATTCATTCTTCAAAATTCACCCGGGGGAACAAATGCTTACAGTGGCCCTTTCCTGAAACACATAGACCTCAGCTTCAGCTTTATCATTCATTTTAGTTTTTGTATATACTTCTGTTATTACAAATGCTCACAAATATTATGATGATACATAATTTTTCATATATTTTATTCCATAAGTGTAAGATTCAGGAAGTCAGGAAATATGTTTGTTCACATTTCAATCTCTAGTACACAGCATAGTCCCTGGTGGAAAAAAAATAAACTTGACCTGTTTTACCATCCTAACATATTAAGTAGATTGCTACAGTTAATAAATTTTAACCCTTGTGGTCACATTTTAAGGCGATGTGGCTGTAATAGTTTGGCATTGCTCTGAAAATACGGAGCCTCAACCTGCTGGACTCCAGCGATCCTTCCGCCTCAGCCTTCCGAGTAGCCAGAACTACAGGCGCGCGCTACCACGCCCGGCTGATTTTTTGATTTGTTGTAGAGATGAGGTCTCGCCAAGTTGTCCAGGCGGGTCTTGAACCTGCGGGCTCAAGCAATCCACTCACCTCAGCATACCAAGGCGTGGGATTACAGGCTGAGCCACCGAGCCTGGCTTAAGAACCACATTCTTCATCTCTTCTCCACAGCCTGCTTAAGACCCACCCTTCCTTCAAATCCTGTTAAAGCATCCCTTTCCCATGGATGCTTTCTGTCATCCTTGAATAAATCTATAACTTTGATTACACAGTTCTGTAACACCCAATAATTTTCCACAAAGTATCCTACAGAGCTTTTATCATAGCTATAATTTTCCATTTGTTTTCATACTTTTTAATATATTTATATTTCATTCACTCAGTTCCCTGAAGTTAAAAACCATGCTCTTCTCTCTTCATTTAAATTTTGTTTTATTAATATATTTTTTAGAGTTCAGATCAATGCTTGGTACATAACAGACACTCAATAAATATTTGCCGAATAGATGAACAAATGGCTGTCTTTTCTTTCATATTTAAATATTCTGGATGAGTCAAGATTTATCCATTTTTTTTCTCTTTTAGAGAAGCAATCATCTTAACCACTGGCAACTTCAGATGTTTGTCCACTTAAAGGCAGAATGCGAACCAAATGGCCTATACAATTCTATTGTTTATTTTATCTGATTATTTTAAATGGGTTACAGGAGCATTTGTTATGCAAATAAAAATGCTGGGTGCTGGACATACAAAGAATAAGAAAGTCATGATTCCTGCCTTCATGTTGCTATAGTTTTATGGAAAGACAGAAAAGAAAACAAACCTATCTAACTAAACATGATGAGGAGTAAAATGGTGGACTTAAAAGATGTAGCAGGCATATAGGGAGAAGGGTTGTCTCAGGGCCAACTCAGGGGAAAGGACCATCAGTAAAAAGAAAAAAAAATTATACTAGAAATAAGAATTCAGACAAAAATAACCCCACAAATTTTCATTGTTGTTCTGTTACTTTTGTTTTTGGTAGACTTTAGTCATGAAAACAAGTGGATTGTGTTTCACCAAACAGTCATAGATGCTATATTTAGAGAAAACTTCTGCGATTGTTTAGGGAAAATGTCATATTGTGCATCACAGCCAGCTTGGCCAGGTTAACTTCCGTGGGACAGGAAACATAGGACCTGTTGCTCTTTACTTTCACTGAGATGTAGAAAGCACTAATGGATCGAATACAGCAATAATCAATTGGGAAGGAGCCCAGCCTGCTGTCAGGACTGTTTAATTGAAAAGTAACTCAAAAGATTAGAAATAATAAACAAAGGCTGAATTTGGATAAGCAGTTTACATGGAAGCTATTCATGGACTATGAATGGCAGGACAGGTTTGATGAACAGCAAGTGAAAAACGAAAGGTTGCAAACTGTCAATTAAGACACTCTGTTGATAAAAGAGAAATTGAGCTTATTACTGTTGAATTGAATTTGGCAAATTCAACTCAGGGATTCAGCACCAAAAATAAAATAATAAAGGGCCTTGGAAACCATAAAGTCAGCCTTTGAGTTACCAGAATGTAGAATAGAGACATATTAATTCCCAGTTATTGGATTATTACTACCATGAAAGCTGCCATCAGCAACAGTTAAAAGGAAAGGGAGTCCATGACCCAAAATGAGGCCTCCAGTTTATCATGGAAGGCACTTGCATATTTGGAATGGGATATCTGCAGGCCACCATTGGCAGGCATCATGATTTTTTGTATATTCAAAGTATGAGCATCTCTCTTTGGAAAACTTTACCTCCATTAGCAAGAACCAAGTGGGTATCCAGGAATTCTTTCTCTCCTGTGGAGATATTACAGTTCTCCCTTCTCTTCACACTTACAGCCTTAGAATTGTGAGGATTACTCAGCATTCATTTCATCACACACCTTGTCCTGTTCACGGTGTTCACCAAAGGAGGCTCAGAATTCTAGATCATCCCTCATCTGTTTAAATCTAAACCTGATACCACCCAGACTGTAGCCTTTTCTGACTACTTCTACACCACCCCAATCTGTGAACCCAATTCATGGAGCATCTGTAAATCTAAATCAAATATTAGTAAACCCTCATTTATCTTCTGCCTCTTCTCTGAACATTCACTTGATCTTCTTGCTGATAACTTAAATCTAATTCTTCCCTCAGAAAACTGCTTTCCCAAAGACCTTCTTCTGACTTCTCATACTCTTAAAGCCTGTCAGTGGGACAGATGTCTTCTTTGCAGCCTGTCAGAATTTCTACACTGTTGTTTCTCTCTTTTCCATGCAATCACTCACCTTGGACTCTCCTTTGTCAGACAATACCCACCATCTCTTTTTCAGACACATACATCCCCTCCTCAAGTCAAGGAACTTCATTCCTTGATGATTTGAGTGTCTAACTCACTATCTCTGTCCAAAACTATTGCTATCATATATCTTGCTGACTTCAGTATCCACAGAGATGACTCTTCTTATGGGTTGACCTTTCAAACATTGGTTTTTAAGGTATCCATTCTCATGATCTTACCTTGACTTTATTATCAGTAGTTGCAACCCCTCCATAATCTCAATTGCCAATAGCCCACTCAGTGTACATGTGAAAGAAAGAAATGGGCTATGTTCTGATAATGAAAGACCCATACCTCCACTGGACGTATCAGGGAGGTTTACCTCAAGAACACAGCTGAAGGCTACAGGATATGCAAGCATTTAATAGAAGGTAAAGGATCTATGTGGAGAAGCAGAGGAGAGAAGAATATGAAGTAACTCTCCACGTAAAATAATGACCATGTGGCAAAGCTCTGGGGATAAGAGGGAATACACATGAATATAAAATGAAATACAATTAAACAAGCAAACAGGTGTACACTGTGTAGAGCCGAAACACAAACCCTTAAGCATCTGCGAGTTGCTCCTGGCATTGAATACCTAATACTTTATTACTATCACCTTTTCAATTGGTATTTGGATCTCTAACCTCTTCCTGAATATTGAGACCATGAACTTGACCCAACTTCTCTGCTAGCTCATATGGTCATTAGATGTCCCTTCCTCAAAAACTGTCTTTTAAAGTTAGTATATAATAGATTAACCTCAACAGCTCTGTTCTGATGTCACTTCCAGCCCTTAGGACCGTCACCTTAGCTTCTCATAAGTGATCCTGCCTGCATATCAACCCTGCATAGCAGGGTTCACAAGCCACAGGCAGCTGAATGCTCTAGGGCCTACTCTCCCCTTGCCCTGTCCTGGCTGCAATGTCAGTTCAGAATGCAATGGGGATTGGGTCTAAAGGAGTGGTAGACAGATGATAGCAGGAGACACTAAGAGAGTGTGACAGCACAGGGCACAGCAATGCCCTTCTAGTCACCAACATATCCTCCCCCATACGTGCATAAGTGTGCATAGCTAGGAGTGGTGGTGCAGGTTTATGCAAGAGGAACTACCCCCCTTCCATTTCAGGACTTGGTGGGGAGGCTCAGAATTTCCATGTCTTGCACCTACTGCCTCAAGGATCAGTTTATGGATCAGTTTATGTCTACAGTGTGAATGGTTCCCTCTTGTACAACAGACATCCAGAACACCCTTTTATTGTAACCTGGACTCAGCATGCAATCTCTGCTTTCATTGTCTACTTCCCAGATTGCATCTCCTTTTATTTTTTTGGCTCCTTGATATTTGCTGTTCTGACTTCCTGCTGATTAGATCATAAATTCAGTTTTAATGACTCTTCTTCAACTTGTAAAAGTTTTTACACACGCCTCCTCCCCTGCTAGCAAATCCAAAACACAGGCTATTGATCAGCTGTCTCCTTGGCATGCCTGCACACTAGGCTAACTAACCTGTTTGACCAGACAGACCCCAATCATGCAAATATATACTCATTTTAAGGTTGATGTAAAAATCTTCTGTTATTCTTATTTAAAGCTGTGATGTTTGAAGACATTTTGTTTGAAGTCCAAGAAATATGGTGATACTGTATTTTGGTCAGTGTTCTTTGAACTAGTTTTTACTTCCCAGATATCAGTGTATGCAGTACACTTGAATAAATTCCCAATGCCCGTTGCTGAAGATCACAAACTGTATTTTATGATTCTTTGAAAATGAAAAATGCGTGGGTGTGTGAATGTGGCAAGCCCATACTTCATCATTTTCAACCATTAAGATTTTGCTGCAGATGTTTTTCCTAGGCAGAGTAGTGGAAGTAGTGGAGTTTTAACGTTCTACTCAAGAATATTGATTTAACAAAGGGGGAAAGAGGTTGGCACTTTTTGTCAGCTCTTTCCACTTGAAGACTGATCACTTACAGGTGGAAATACCTCCGATCCTAGCGTGTCTGGACTTATTTATATGAGCAAACCCATTGTCAGAAGATTGCAGCAGTAGACAAGGTCTACTATTTTGTTAATACAATTACTCCTGCCATGTCTACACAATCAAAATTAAGTGGAAAGTTTCGATAATAATTGAAGTTAACAAATATACCATTTAAAACAGAAGTCTTAAGTTTTATGGAAGATTATATCATTGATTAACTTTATCCAAATGGTTTTCAAACTCTACTTGGCTTATTGTCATTCCAGTAGGAATGTGCTTGTAACAATACTTAACAATTAGAGGTTCTAGAGAAAATGACAATGAGAGGTTTGCATGAGAAAATGAATGTATTAAGGTATAAATCATGATGTTTGATAAACTATGTTGCTTTGGTTTTAAGAATAGTAGTCATTTCAATAAAAGGATTGCCTATTGCCTAATTGATTCCTTGAGAAATGATTTATTTCTAGAGTATTTTTTCTAGAGTGAACTTATATATAATAAGGATCCAAACAATACACAATATAAAATTAGACAAATATCTTAAAAATCTATTTGAATTGGCTGAGTGAATTCAAGGCATACAAATGACCACTACTAGTTTTTCCTTGGATTAAGATGAAAAACAAGCTGGGAATGAACAATAGCATACCATTTACAATGATATGTATCAAGACAATAAGAAATCAAGACAAGTAGTAAAACAGAATACTGTTTAACATTCCAGAAAAAAAGATAAACTAGATTGGGAATTTTTCTTCTTGCTTATATATGTCATGTTATATCACACAATAATAAATCTGCTGTGGATACAACAATAGAAAGAAGTCATTTAAGTCTACCTATTGTTGTTGGCATATAACAAACAAACCTTCATTGTATCCTCCCTTCAAGGTGGTCCAGGAATAATAGTGTAGCAAGAGCATATCCATACTGATGGCACATCATTTTTCTCCACATGGGAGGGGGTATCTACTTAATAAGTGTATTTTAACAACGTAGTGTTTTTTATCATAAGCTTCTTAGGCCATATGGCCCCAGTGCAACATAAATAGGAATTAGTTGGCCGCTACCTTGTGAATTTTTATTTCAGAAAAGGCTGATCTGGATAAATTGAGATAAAAAGCAGATTTGCCCTAAGAGAACTGAAGTATGAGTAAATTTATGAAGAGAGTTACCTTTCCCTTTCTTTGGTTCATGCAAAGCTGTCTCTTGTGGAAAGAGGACTGTTTTCAACATGTCTTGGCAGGAGCATTTGAATCATGGTGCTTATTACCTGTGTGGATTTTAGCAAGTTGCTTATCTTCTTCGAGATTCCATTTTGTCATGAATGAGGATATTACAAAATTATTATAAAGCTCAGCCATGACTTATAATATTATTTTATAAATGAATCTATTTTAGGCACTTTAAAAGTAAATGAGCATCAGAGAGTTAAATAAATGCAGATGTAATGATAGATAAATTTCAGTGGCTGTAGCACTTTTTTATTAAAACATAAAATATTTAATACAATTCGGAAATTCAACAGAATTTAAGGGCTCTATTCAAGGGCATTATCTTATTAATGTACACATATACAGTTTTCCATTTCAAATGACATACTTTTTAAACCTAAGTTTGCTTATATTAAGATGACTCTCCAGGAAAACACATCTATATTTCAGGATAGATATTATGTGACAAAGCAGCAGTCCCCAGCCTTTTTGGCATCAGGAACTGGTTTGGTAGAAGACAATTTTTTCATGGATGGGGCAGGGAGTAAGGTTTCGGGATGATTCAGACATGTAATATTTATTGTGCACTTTATTTCTGTTGTTATTTCATTGAGGTGCAGACAGGAGTGGTAAATAAATGGGTAGGTCATGCGTGGGCTAAAATAAGTGTTGGATTCTGACTTAAGGCCTGTCAACAGATGCAGTTATACAATTGAAGTACATCAACTCATTTGCAACTCACTAATAGGGTTTTGATATGAGTCTGAAACCAGTTGATTTATTATCATCTCTGTGCAGTCAAACCTTAATGCTAATATTAATCTGTATTTGCAGCCACTCTCCAGTACTTGTATCGTGGCCTCAGCTCCACCTCAGATCATCAGGCGTTAGATTCTCATAAGGAGTGCACAACCTAGATTCCTCACATTTGTAGTTCACAATAGGGTTCAAGCTCCCATGAGAATCTAATGCCACTGCTGATCTGACAGAAGATGGAGCTCAGGAGGTAATGTGAGCGATGAGGAGCAGCTATAAATACAGATGAAGCTTTGCTCCTTCAGCAGCTGCTCACCTCCTGCTGTGCAATCCGGTTTCTAACAGGCTATGGATTAGTACCAGTCTGTGGCCCAGGGGTTGGGGGTCCTTTTAAAGGCAGCCATCCACACATTTTAATGAAAGAAAAATCTTTAGTTAGTACTAACTCTGTTCAAAGGCCTCTGAGGGTTAACAAGCAAAGCTGCCCAATGCAAAGCTTAGATTGTGCAGGCATTTCTGCAGTTTAACTTTTCAAGACATCTTTTTCCTTATGCTTGTATGTTGATAGGCCCTGGCTGTATGTCAGTAAGTTATGTGGCAACAACTCAGGCTGTATAAACAGCCAAATTATCCATATTCATCATTTACACTTTAAAACATTAAAAGTAAGATTTGAGTCAGTGTTTTCTTTCTCTGTCTCATTTTCTTCTATTCTTTCACCTCTCCCGTTCCCCCTGTATCTCAGAACTAGAACATGGCAGTTCTGTCCTTTATTCCTTCTCCAAGGAATATTCAATAAACACATCTGAGTGGTGGGAATTCTGGTCCAAATTCAGTAAGTGGAATTTACCAACCAAGGTAACCTTTGAAATTTGGAATATCATCCTCACTGCCACACAGAACACAATCAAATGGTCTCTTGAACAAGAATTTAGGGTGTATTTGCATTTTACTATTTCACCTTTCTTTCAATCAAAGAACATACCTCCAATGCCTTGCTCCTTTTAGTTTGCACTGGTCCACTCTAATTGACCAGAACTCACCTGGGTAAATGTCTATTATGCCAAAGATGTGTGCTCTTCCCAGCACAAAATGGTGAGTGGGGTGAACAAGCCCAAAGCCTACACACAGTCCCTCTACTAGCATCCCAAACTTTCTGTAAGAATAAGGAAGTAATGAGAAATTTGCAATGGAAAAAAAGAAAGGACATGCAGAATTGGTTTTGGCCCTTCACTAACTTTCAATACTGTTCAATAATAATCTTTTCTGAAAATAATTTTGTTTTTTTGGATGGTGGAATACATTCAGGAAATACAAGGCCCCTGCTCAGGAAATGTGGGAAGCTTCTGATTACAGACTTCACTCAGGAACTTTAGCAGGTGCTAAATCTTAAAGCACAGCTTCAAGGCACTCTTAATAATTTATCAATCTGTCTTAGATTTTAATGCCAAGATATTTCATTATAAGTTAAAGAAAACAAAATAAAATGTTGTGAACACAAGTTTTCTATGTTTTGTTATGTTCCTGATAGTCTCTGCAACCCAAATATTTTCCACATGATAAAAACACTGACATCCATTCTTCACCTGAGAGCATGCAATGGGATTAATTTGTGGGGTTCATTAAAGTAGACTGTTTATCAAATTTTAATAAGTATTTAAACTTTACCAATATAAAAATAAATCTTGCACAAAAATTGCTGTTTTCAGTGTATAATCATGCTGCCTGGGCATTCTAAAGTGCTGAGATTATAGACATCAGTCACTACACTTGGCCTTAAAAATCACTTAGAATGTTAAATTTTGTTCATGCTCTTTATTAAGAGTGTTGCACTTAAAAAAAAACCTGCATCTTACAAACACACTGAATACAACAAGGTAAGCAGAATTTGAAAAATGTCCACTTTGCAATAATTGTGAATAGTTTTAAAAAATCAACTTCCTTGCAGGTATAAAGGAGAAGAACAAGGCCAGGTGTGGTGGCTCACTTCTGTAAGCCTTGCACTTTGGGAGACTGAGGTTGGAAGATTACTTGAACCCGGGAGTTCGAGACTAGCCTAGTTAACATAATGAGACCTCATCTCTACAAAAAAATAAAATATTATCCAGGTGTGTTGGTGCAGGCATATAGTCCCCACTACTTAAGGAAGTTGATGCAGAAGAATTACCTGAGCCCAGGAGATCAAGGTTGTGGTGAGTGGTGATTGTGCCACTATACTCCAGCCTGGAAAACAGAATGAAATCCCCAAATCAAAAAAAAAAAAAAAAAAAAAAGAGGGAAGAACATATTTTAAGTCATTTGGCAGAACTGTCAGTTTCTTTGAATTTAGAAAGTCCTGATCATGAATCTATTTGATTTTATTTTTAAAAATTTTGTTGTTGTAGAGTTTTCAAAGGAAAGTAACAAGGAGTCTACATTTGGATTTAAGAATGCTGGGATAGGAATGATAAAGAATGATACTCACTGGAATGCTCTGACATAGACTATAGAAAATACCTATCACTCAACATAGCATTCAATTTTACTCATAAAAGCCAGTTTTAATAAATTACTGATAGACCCATCAGTGCCTTAATATTAGGCCACATTTTTCCTGTCAAGAAGATCAAAAATGTAGAGTTTGCCTTTGCCAGATCCTCTGGAATTAGAATTAGTGAATGGTCCTTGGTCATAAAAAGGTCCAAATTGCACATCATTCAGCATTACATGACATGACTTGATCAACTAAAATGCAGCTACAAAGACATAGAAGCCTTTTCAAAGATACCTACAGAGCACTTTCTTTTAGTCCATATGGTGGCATGGATGAAATTGCTGAGGAATCACCAGTGAAACAAACAAGAAAACCACAATGTGAAAGCGGATCAGCTATTTTTATCTCTATTAAAAATATTTACTTCTTTATAGCTCTCTTCTCGTGAATCAAATTCTTGACCATTTGCTCACACAAAGACTACCTCCCTAAGTAGTGCTGTCTACCACTTTAATTGAACCCAGATGTCTTTCTTTTTTCTTTTAGGTTTCTTTGTGTTGGTGAGCATATTACATAAAATAATTGAATGGATACATTAATTCAGTGAGACTCTTGCCCTTTAACTTCATTTATAACAATTTTTATAACATGTTGAATAACACAATCATTTCACTTTTAAAACTGTAAATTTGTGTCGCAAATTTCTCCCATACCCTCCATGTCCAAAGCATAATCTTTTTAGTGAGTTTTAAAGTCAGTAAACAAAAGGAAAGTTCAGTAGTCACCAAAGGGTCTTCAGGATTTATATCCATTTCCTCTTTTCTTTCTCCTTGAGTATACCTTTTAGAGAATGACTATGAGACAGAGATCTGGCTAAAAAGCAGACTTAATTTTGACACAGGTTTTGCAAAAAAGAACTCGTTTTATCAAAAGGTGCCCAAGTTTCTCTGTGTATACTGTGTATATTATGGTTCAGTTCTCTCTCTCTCTCTCTCTCTCTCTCTCTGTGTGTGTGTGTGTGTGTGTGTGTGTGCCTTTGACTCTGTGGTAAGCAGAATAATGCCTCCCCTCCCCAAAGATATTTATGTTCTATTCCCCAGAACCCAGTAATATATTTGGTTACATTGCAAGAGGCATTTAAAGTTACAAATGAAATTAAAATTTATAAACACTGACTTTCTGATGGGAGAGGATCCTTAATTATGCAGGTAAACACAATATAATCACAAGAGTACCTACCAGAAAAGGCATGTATAAGAAAAAGTCAGAGTAACAAGATGTAAGAAGGACTCAGGCCACACCATCACTGGACTTAAAAGGAGACACAAGTCAAATAATGTGACCAGCCTCTAGAAGCTAGTAAAAAACAAAAACATTGATTTTTCTCTAGCTTCCAGAAGGGAAAACACCTTAATTTTAACCTCACGAGACAATTTTAGACTTCAGGCTTGCTTATCTGTAAACTAATAAATCCATGTAGTTTTATGACACTAAGATTGTGGTAATTTCTTGTAGAAGAGTATCATGTTAGCAAAGAATGGTCTCCTTGAAATTGTCCACTTCCATATCCCTTTGTTAATACATAAAACATTATCTAACTTTAGTTTAATCTAAAATATAGTCTGATTCCAAAAACATTATTTTAATAAGATTTTTCTGTAAAATAAAAAATAATGTATTCCAATATCTCATTTAACTATGGAAGATTAAATTCCATCCAAAACTCTTTCTTTGTTATAAATCCATCTACAGAACATGTGTGTGTCTCATAAAAGTCTGCATTTATAAGTATGAGTCATTTCCACTGTAACTATCTCTCATTTTATACATTAAATTCTTTTCCATTTTTGTTCTAACAAATTTCTGAAAGAGTAGAGACCACTCTGTTTCTATTTTTGAGTTAACTGATTTGTATGGATTCTGAATATGATTTATTGCTCTTAGTTTAAATATGTGAAGTCTGATATATTAAGAGAGATGTGCTTAACCTGGAAATTTTGCATGTTTTAGTCACTGAAGATCTGAATTACAGGATTTGGAGGGAATTTAGAGTTCTCTAGCTTCACTTTATGCAGACATCTACATTAATGTTCTAGGCAGATACTGCTTTTTTTTTCTTTTCTGCATTTTCCAGTTCTCTTGGGAAGACATTTCCATAGCTCATTAAAAATAAGGTGAGATAGTATTTCAAATCCATTACACTGTGTTTTGTTATGTCTAACATAAGTCCCTCCTGATCCATTTCAAATCCACTTCCTATTCTGGTCTTCATAGTAGTATGTAATAGCTCTACATCTTCTGAGTCATATGCCTTTTTATATTTGAAGTCTTCTTAAGTCATTATTCTCACCCAGCCATAGTTTTGTCCTTTCCAGGCTTAATAGAGGCATAAGTGTTTCCCAAATGATAAGAAAAATTCAGCAATTAATCACTTGTATTGTTTTCCCTTAGATGCGCCCTATAGATCAATTGTGGAACCCAATCAAGACACCATATCCTAATTCAATGTTTTATGAATTATATTATATTAATATATCTCAGTTGGTTTCATCTGTATCATTGTCATATTTCTTACACTGTTGCTAAATTAAAGACTCATATTAGCTGGGCTCGGTGGCTCAGCCTGTAATCCCGTGCTTTGGGAGGCTGAGATAAGTGAATTGCCTGAGCCTTAGGGTTCGAGACCCGCCTGGGAAACTTGGCGAGACCTCATCTCTACAATAAATGAAAAAATTAGCCAGGCATGGTAGCGTGCACCTGTATTTCCAGCTCCTTGGAAGGCAGAGGCGGAAGGATCGACAGAGCCCAGCAGGTTGAGGCTGTGGTGGCCGGGAGCGGCCACTGCACTCCAGTCTGGGTGACAGAGTGAGACTCCAACTTAAAAAAAAAAAAAAGACATGTTGAATCCATGACACCCATTGCCTGATTTTTCTAAACTCAGTTAAAAATTAAAGACTATTTCTTCCTAGAAATTAGTTTCTTTGCACTCTATTGAAGGAGAAATACAGTTATATGCCAAAGACTAATGAACTAGAAATAAGCAAACAAGGTCTCCATAAGACTCTCTTAACTAGGCTTCAGTTTATTCTGTAAAATTAGACAATTGACTAGATAGATTAACTGTTCTATATTTCTGATCCTGGGATGTTTTTAGGTTAATCAATATGTATTTATGAAACAGGGAACTCATAGATGAAAGTATTTCACTGTTTGCTGTGAAGTGCTACTTGACTTTGTCTCACACAGGAAAATTCACAAAGCAATCGTTCTACAAAACTATCACCATCTAACCACTTCACTAACTTTTTTCAATATTTTCTCAGGAGCAGTAGTTAAAGTAGTACGCTTCTAATTTCCAAGGTTACTTTTGTAAGTTAGAAATAAATTTTAAATGTATTAGTTCTTTTTTTTTTTTTTTTGAGTTGGAGTCTCACTCTGTCACCCAGACTGGAGTGCAGTGGCCGCTCCCGGCCACTGCAGCCTCGACCTGCTGGGCTCCAGTGATCCTTCCGCCTCAGCCTTCCGAGTAGCTGGAATTACAGGCGCTCACTACCATGCCCGGCTGATTTTTTTACTTTATTGTCGAGATGAGGTCTCACCAAGTTGACCAGGTGGGTCTCGAACCCGTGGGCTCAGGCAATCCACTCACCTCAGCCTCCCAAAGCATGGGTTTACAGGCTGAGCCACCGAGCCCGGCTATGTATTAGTTCTTATATGAGGATATCTACCTGAACTTCCATAAGTTCTTGATGAAGATATGTAATACATATGATCAAATGGTCATGGCAAAATTTTCTTTACTTAAGAAAAATAAAAATTAACTTATCAGACAAGACAAAGTGTTAAGAAATCCTTAAAATAAATGTGAGGAGGGAGAAGAGGCAAGATGGCAATGGAACAGGTCAGAGTGTGAGTCTCTGCAAAAGCCAGTGTCCATAAAGACTCTCTGCATGAGTGGGTGTGTGCCACTGGGTGAGTAAAAGTCCATCTGAGGGGAGACTCAGGTTCATGTACCCAGGGATCTCCTCTGGAGGTGACTCCACCATCCTGAGATTGGAGCCCCTGGTGTGTAGGACCATCCGCCATTCTCAGGGCTCTCTTGAGAGGAGGCAGCAGAGAGCAGATGCTCCTCACCACCTGGTACCCAGACCATGCCATCACCTGTGGCAGCAGACCAGGCATGAGGCCCAGGGATTGTGCAGAAGGCAGGGCGTGCATATCTGGAACAGAGCCTTGCTGCAGTGCGGAGACACAGACTGGAGCCATCTTCTCTGTCCTGGACAGGGCAGAAACCTGCATTGCCCCACCCAGCTCTGTCCAGCTTCCAACCTGGGACCCAGAGACTATCTCCTCATTGGACTCAGAGAGACAGATGCCCCTCTCCCATGCTGGAACAGGCGCAGACATGTCAGATCTAAGTGGAGACTTGATTACAGCAGCAGCAGCAGATGAGTTGTGTGAGTCCAGATTGATCCATCCTCCTCCCACAGTAGTCTGTGCGACATCTGACCCATGCTGAGAGCAACCCTATCAGCCTGTGGTTGAGAGCAGAGGGAATGCCTGGAAACTGTAACCACTCCTTAACGTAGCAGTGTGAACCAGTAACCCAAAGAGAACTGGATTCACAGAAACAGCCACAGAGCAAGTTTTTTCTGTTTTAGTTTTTTTCTTTTTCTTTCTTTCTGTTTCTTTTTACATTTTAATACTTGCTTTGCTTCTGTTATTTAAATCTTTTTTTTAGACTTTCTGTTTGTATACAGGGTTTTGTTTGTCTGGATGACTGTCTATATGTTTGTGCTTTTTTTGTATTTTCTGTCTTTGTTTCTCTGTTTATTCATTAATTGGTACACCTGTCTGTTTTCTCTCTTCTCCTTCTCTGTTTCCACCTTCTTTCATTATCCTTCTATCTTTTTCCATTCTTTTTCTTACCTCATTTTTCTTTCAGTGGGCAAACGTACACCCCCCACTGCATGAACAGATTGTAAGGTGGTGGGAAATAGGTTCCAGGGGACCCACACAACTGACAGCAGATACTGGGATCTGCAGATAGTTTGTGAATCATAGCTCCCAACTTAATTAAATATCAAAACTGCAAAAAGTACAGTCCCCCACCCCCAGTCCAGCTTCAAAATTGAACAAAACCAGAGGATCTACATAACGAAGAATAGAAGACTGAGCAAACAGAAGTAAAAGTTATGCCTTCATCAGTGAACAATAGAATTAAAGAAGAGGTTAAAAAAGGTGGGAGGAGGAAAACCTACACAAATGAAGAAAAACCAAAGGAAGAATATGGGTCCCACACAGATTCCTGGAGAAAAACTGAGAATACAGATTTCATAACTCAAACAATGAAGAGTCCCCAGAATGACTGGTCTCAAACCACAAACCCAGATATGAAGGTATTAACAGAGAGAATAAACAGAAATGAGGGAGAGACAAGAGAAAAGAATTAAGAAGTTGATAACCAATATAACAGCAATAAAGAATACAGTGAATGAAATAAAAAACAAACTGGTAAGCATGGAAAGCAGAATTAACCAAGCAGAAGAAAGAATCTCAGAGCTTGAGGACCAAAATATGGAATTAACCAAAAATGTTAAAAACATAGAAAAGAATTTTAAAAAGACAGAACAAATCTTCCAAGAGATGAAGATTTATTGGAATCTCTGAGGCAGATAGAGAGATAGAGACTACCCTGGAATAAACATTCCATGAAATTATCCAAGAAAACTTTTGTCATCTTTTCAGAGTTGTGACCATTCAAACACAAGTGATTCAGAGAACTCCTGCAAGACAACAAATGAGAAGACCAACTCCTTCACACATAGTAATTTGCTTACACAAAGTAGGTATAAAAGAAAAAATCCTAAAGGCAACAAGAGAGAAAGGTCAACTACCTACCAGGGAAGACCAATTAGAATAACAGCAGACATATATACAGAAACACTTCAAGCTAGGAGAGATTGAATTCTAGTCTTCAAAGTCCTCAAAGATAAAGAATTTCAACCAAGAACTACTTACCCAGCTAAGCTAAGTTTCATCAGCAATGGAGAATTAAAATCCTTCCCTACATTCGATCCCTAAGGGTTTACACTGCCTCCAGACCAGCTCTACAAGAAACATTTAAGAAAGTATCAAACACAGAAGAAATTAAAAAAAGAACAAAAACGCCCTCCACAAGGATGCAGGAAAAAGATTGAAAACATACATAAACCAACACAAAAATCAAAAGAAAGACAACAAACAAACAACAAACAACAGTAGCAACAACAAACTCTATATGAACCTCATGACAGGGATAAACTTTGACATCTCATTAATTAGCCTGAATGTGAATGGACTAAATGCATCACTGAAAAGACATAAAATGGCAAATTGGATAAAATATCATAATACAGCAATATGTTATCTCCAAGAGACTCATCTTACCAGAAAAGACACTCACAGACTCAAAGTAAGAGGTTAAAAACAAATTTTCAGGCAAAAGGAACACAAAAGAAAGCAAGAGTTGTGATCTTAATATCAGACAAAATACCCTTTAAGCTATCAAAATTTTAAAAAGATATGAAAGTTCAATACCTAATGATAAAAGTTTCAATCCATCAACAAGAAATAGCCACTCTAAACATATAGGCACCAACATAGGAGCACTAACTATCATAAAGCAGCTTCTTTGCAAAGTACAAATAGATATTGACTTTAACACTAGCATAGCTGGGGACTTAGATACACCTTAACAACCCTAGACAGATCATCAAGACGAAAAGTCAACGGGGAGATCTGGAACCTCAACGTGATGCTTGACAAAATAGACTTAATTAATACCTATAGAACACTCTACCCAACAAACACAGATTATACATTCTACTCTTCACCACATGGAACATACTCTAAGATCAACCACATCATTAGCCACAAATAAAACATAAACAAACTTCATAAGATTGAAATACTGTCATGTACCTTCTCGGACCACAGTTGGAATAAAAATAAATACCAACACCAACAAAATTCCCTCAAAACCAACAAAGACGTGAACACTAAACAGCATGATACTGAACAACTCCTGGATCAACATGGAAATCACAACAGAAATTAAAAGATTCTTGGAAACAAGTGAAAATGAAGAAAGAGCTTACCAAAATCTCTGGGACGCCAGTCTGTAATCAGCACTTTGGGAGGCTTAGGTGAATGGATTGCCTGAGCCTGTGGGTTTGTGACCAGCCTGGGCAACTAGGCGAGACATCTTCTCTACAATAAATCAAAATTAGTCTGGAGTGATAGTGCATGCCTGTAGTTCCAGCTATTTGGAAGGCTAAAGTGGAGGGATCACTGGAGCCTAGCAGGTCAAGACTGCAGTGGCCGGAAGCAGGCCACTGCTCCACTGCTCACCAGCCTGGGTGACAGAGTGAGACTCCAACTCAAAAAACAAAAACAAAAACAAAAAAAACCTCTGGGATGCCATGAAAACACTCCTAAGAGGGGAATTCATATCTCCATAAACACACATGAAAAAAATGGAAAGATCATGAGTTAACAGCCTAACAAATCACCTAGGGAAGCTAGAAAAGCAAGACCACCAAAACATTAATTTCAGCAGAAAAATCCAGATCACCAAAGTAAAAGTCCAAATTTAGGACTTAGATGACAAAAATATAAAACAAAAAAAAATCGACAAAACAAAAAGATGGTTCTTTGAAAAAATAAACAAGATTGATGGACCACTAGCTAAACTGACTAAGAAAAAGAGAGAAAGAGCCCAAATAAACACAATCAGAAATGCAAATGATCAAGTCACAACTGACACCAAAGAAATACAAAAGGTTATCATAGATTACTATGTACACTAGTGTAGAAACAAACATAAAAACCTAAATGAAATGGAGGACTTTCTGACATCACACAACCTTCCAGGTTTAAAAAGAAGAAATTGAGACACTAAATAGACCAATAACAATCCAGGAAATTGACTATGTCATAATAAAACTACCTACAAAAAAAGACCTGGACAAGATGGTTTCCCAACAGAATTCTAAAAAAACATACAAAGAGGAGTTGATACCAATCCTATTGAAAGTATTCCAGGCAATCGAGAAAGATGGAATTCTCCCCAAATCATTTTATGAACCTAACATTACAGTGATACTCAAATCAGGAAAAGATTCAACAAACAAAGAGAACTATAGGTCAATACCCTTGATGAACATAGATGATGAAATTCTCAACAAGATTCTAGCACACTGGATCCAACAACACATCTCAAAAATCATCCACCATGACCAAGTGGGGTTCATCCCCAGGATGCAGGACTGGTTCAACATCCACAAGACAATAAAAGCAATTAAATACATCAACAGATGTAAAAAGAAAAACCACATGATTGTATCATTAGAGGTGGAAAAAGCTTTTAAATAATCCAGCATTCCTTCTTGATAAAAACCCTTAAACATCTAGGCATAGATGGAACATATCTCAAAACAGTAAGAACCATCTATGAGAAAACCACAGCCAACATAATGACCAACAGACAGAAATTAGAACTATTTCCCCTGAAAACCGGAACAAGACAAGGATGCCCACTCTCACCCATCCTGTTCAACATGGTATTGGAAGTCCTAGCTAGAACAATAAGACAAGAGAAGAAAATCAGGGAAATCCAAATAGGAAAATAAGAAATTAGGTTATCTCTGTTTGCAGATGACATGATTCTCTACCTCGAAAACCCAAGATAATCTGTTAAAAATCTCATTGTGCTGATAAAGGACTTTAGCAAAGACTCAGTGTGTAAAATAAAAATGCAAAAGACAGTCATATTCCTATACAACAACTATAAACAAACAGAATCCCAAATAAAAAAGCACAATCCCATTCACAATAGTCACACACACACACACAAAAACCCCCAAAATACGTTGGTATCTTCCTAATCAGAGAAGTAAAATACCTTTACAATGAAAACTACAAAACACTGCTCAGAGAAATCAAAGATGACACAAACAAATGGAAAAATATTCCATGCTCATGGATTGGAAGAATCAACATTGTTAAGATATTCATTCTACCCAAGGCAATCTACAGATTTATGCATTAAGTTGCTAGCAGCATTCTTCTCAGACCTGGAAATGACAATAAAGGAATTCATATGGAAACATAAATGACCAAGAATAGCCAAAACAATTCTCAGAAAAAAAAAAAAGTGGGAGGTATCACATTCCCAGACTTTAAACTGTATTATAAAGCAACATTAATCAAAACAGCCTGGTATTGATACAAGAACAGGCATATAGACAAATGAAACAGGATAGAGATTCCAACTGCAAACCCTCAATTTCTGAACCAATTCATCTTCAACCAAGCCTCCACCATCAACCAATGGGGAGAGGCGAACCTATTCAGTAAATAGTGCTGAGAAAACTGACTGATCACATGCAAAAGATTAAAAGAAGAACCCTACCTATCGCCATTCACAAAAAGCAACTCTAAATGGATCAAAGACCTAAATGTAAAACCTCAAACTATAAGAGCATTAGAAAATGCAGGAGACACCCTTATGGAAATTGGAACTGGCAACCAATTCCCAATCAAAATCCCAAGTGCCCATGCCCTAAGAGATATGATAGACACACGGGACCTCATCAAACTGACAAGCTTCTGCAAAGCCAAAGAAACCATCAAGAGAGCAAGGAGACAGCCCACAGAATGGAAAAAAAAAATTTGCCAACTGTGTATCTGACAATGGCCTAACATCTAGGATCTACAAGAAACTCAAACGTACTGAAAACAGAAAAACAAAAAGCCCTATTACAAAGTGGGCAAAATATATGAATAGACGCTTCTCAAAAGAAGACATACGATCAGCCAACAGATTCATGAAAAAATGCTCAGCCTCACTAGTCATGAAATAAATGCAAATTAAAACCACACTGAGATACCACCTAACTCCAATCAGAATGACCATCATCAATAACTTGAAAAACAACAGATGCTGGAAAGAATGCAGGAAAAAGGGAACACTTTTACATTGCTGGTGAGAGTATAAACTAGTAACTCTGTGGAAAACAGTGTGGCGATCCCTAAAAGATCTAAAAATCAACCTTCCATATGACCCTGCAATCCCCCTTCTGGGAATATACCTGGAGGAACTCAAATCACTCTATGAAAAAGATATCTGCACATGCGTATTTTTTGCAGCATTATTCACAACAGCAAAAACATGGAACTAACCATTCTCGCCATCAAAAGAGGACTGGATAAAAAATGTGGTACATATATATGATGACATATTACGCAGCCATAAAGAAGGACAAAATTACAAACTTTGTAGCGACTTGGATGGACTTAGAGTCTATGATACTAAGTAATCTATCACAGAAACAAAGAACTGAGTACCACATGTTCTCACTCATAAGCGGACCTTGAACAATTATCAAAATACTATAAGAAAGGGATTGGCAGTAGTACCTAACCCTGAATTGTACCCCACATCTTTAAAATAGAAAATTAAAAGTAAATAAATAAAATGTGAAGAACTTTTAAGAATAAAAAGAAATGTTTAAGATAGAATTTTAAAATGAATTAAAGTAACGTAGAAGTGTTAAATATTTTAGCTGCAACTTAAAAACATTAAACATGTTTGTCGAATATATAAAAAAGTAAAATAATAAACTAATTAAAGTGGATAGTAGCACATTTTTATTGCAAATTTGCTCTTATCCATGCTGTAGGTTCAAAATTATTTTAGCCAGGCTCGGTGGCTCAGCCTGTAATCCCGCGCTTTGGGAGGCCGAGGTGAGTGAACTGCCTGAGCCCGCAGGTTTGAGACCTGCCTGGGCAACTTGGCGAGACCTCATCTCTACAATAAATAAATTAAAAAAAAAAATTAGCCGGGCTTGGTAGCACGCGCCTGTAGTTCTAGCTACTTGGAAGGCTGAGGTGGAAGGATCGCCGGAGCCCAGCAGGTCGAGGCTGCGGTGGCCGGGAGCAGCCACTGCACTTCAGTCTGGGTGACTGAGTGAGACTCCAACTCAAAAAATAAAAATAAAAAATAAAAAATTATTGTAGCTCATAGCCTGAAAGCACTTCAACAAATTCTTTAAGAACTATCATGGAAAAATATCACATATACAAAATTGAGCAATCTCAAAGTATATTTAACTAAGTAGAGTCAATATCTTCTTTTTCACAATGCTCTATCTTAACTATCTTCTAGTTACTGGAATACCACTGAGTTTGATGGTGTTAGCTATGTCTTGAAACTGCTAGTTTTATCTTTTCAATGTTTTTTATTATATTTCTTCTTCCTTTTATATTGCTTGTAGATGTACTGCTATCTTTAGAGATGAGGATATAATGGTGGTTTTCAAACAGTATTTAAAATTGGCTTCATTTATAACCTGAGACATAATCTCCTTCAAAGAAAGTTGTCTCTCTCAGCAATAGCATTGCCTTTGAAAGAGTAGACCCTGAAGGCTGAGTAGAAATAATTGAACAGGAATGAAATGTTTTTTTAACTATTAAAATGTGCTTCTGGCTTACAAAATTTAATTAAATGTAGTTTGTACCACTTCAACTATTTGTATTCAATATTCAGACTGTCAGCATTTATTCTACTAACTATAGTATATATCGTTCTTCAAACTAAGAAATCAAGATACAAAGAAATCACATATACAGGAAGTAGAATAGTTTATTTCCTTTCATCAATGGTGGCTATATACCCTTTATTTTCTTCTAACACCTCATATACTAAGAAATTATTTGTTGCTGTTCTGAAAATGCAATTGTCACAGAAAATTGGCCAATACTATATATTAACATCCTGGTGATAAAGCAGCTGCTGACAAATTCAGAAGACTATGTTGCAGGAAATATAGTCGAGTAATTGAAAGATGTGATCCTCTTTCTTCACTCCCAGTTTGCATGAAAACTGTTTCATGAAAAATGCGTTCACCCATAATGGTGCCTGTCAGAGTCTTCCCATGGGAAGTGCAGATTCTCAGTGACATACTGATACGTGGAGAGATGGATTGCAGTCAGCCCTTGAACTTCAAATTAGTGGACAATGGCTCAGTAGAGATACCAACTAATTTTCTCCCTACAAGAATACCATGCAGGCTGACATGCCAATATCATCCATTATTTTTAATTGGAGAGAAAAATGCCACAGTTAGAGTGACACCCCACATATCCATGGCCTAACTTTGTGATGGGTAGGAAATTT
>CAUYQG010143623.1:0-13366 GCA_963574415.1 Tarsius wallacei | reverse complement strand
TACCTAGTCTGGCAAATACTGGATCAAATGGTAGATCTACTTTTAGTTCTTTGAGAAATCTCCATATTGATTTCCATTGAGGTTGTCCTAATTTATACTCCAACCAGCAGTGGATAAGTATTCCCTTTTCACTGCATTCATACCAGCATCTATTGTTTTTTTATTTTTAAATAATGACCATTCTGACTGGTATAAGGTGGTATCTCACTGTGGTTTTAATTTGCATTTCCCTGATTATGAGTAATGTTAAGCATTTTTCATATGTGTATTGGCCATTTGTATGTCTTCTTTGGATGGGTGTCTGTTCGTGTCATTTGCCCACTTTTTAATGTGGTCATTTGCTTTTTTCTTACTGATTTGTTTGAGTTCTTTGTAGATTCTGGATATTAGTCTGTTGTCAGATGCATAGTTTGTGAATATCTCCTCTCATTCTGTAGATTTCCTATTTGCTCTGTTGCTTATTTATTTTGCCATGTGGAAGCTTTTTAGTTTAATGAAATCCTACTTATTTATTTTTGGTTTTGTTGCATTTGCTTTTTTGGGTTCTAGCTATAAATTATTTTTCTAGGCCAATGTCCAGAAGAGTTTTTCCTAGATTTTCTTTTAGGAATTGTGTGGTTTCAGGCGTGACATTTCATCCATCTTGAGTTAATTTTTGTCTATAAGGGATCAAGTTTCATTTTTCTGCACGTGGCTGTCCATTTTCCAAACACCATTTGCTGACTAGGGTGTGCTTTCCCTAGTGTGTGTTTTTGTCTCCTTTGTCAAAGATCAGTTGTTTGTAGATGTTTAGGTTTATTTATGGATTCTCCATTCTGTTCCACTGGTCATGTGTCTGCTCTTGTACCATTTCCATGCTGTTTTGGTTGCTACATCCTGATAGTATTAGCTGAAATCAGATAATGCACTGCCTTCAGCTTTTTTGCTTAGGATTGCTTATCTGTTCTGGGTCTCTTTTGGTCCCATAAGAATTTTAGGATTGTTTTTGCTAATTCTGTGAAAAATGATGTTGGTAGCGTGATAAAGATTTGCACTGAATTTGTAGATTACCTTTGGCAATATGGTCATTCTGACAATGCTGATTCTTCCAATCCATGAGCATGAAATGTTTCTTCATTTGTTTGTGTCCTCTACAATTTCTTTCATTAGTGTTTTGTAGTTCTCCTTGTAGCGATCTTTCACCTTCTTTGTTAAATATATTCCTAAATATTTTAGCTTATTGGCTGCTATTGAAAATGGAACTGAGTTTTTTGTTTTGTTTTGTTTTTTAAATCAGAATCTCACTCTGTTGTCCAGGCTGGAATACAGTGTCACGCTCACAGCCACCACAGCCTCGACCTGCTGAGCTCAGGCGATCCTTCCACCTCAGCCTTCCAAGTAGCTGGAACTACAGGTGCTCATCACCATACCTGGTGAATTTTTTTTTTAATTGTAGAGACAAGGTCTTGCCAAGTTGCCTAGGCTGGTTTCAAACCCCTGGACTCAAGCAAACCTCTTATCTCCATCTCCCAAAGTGCTAGGATTACAGGCATGAACCACCACATCTGGCCTTGAGTTCTTGATTTGATTCTCAGCTTGATCTTTTGGTGTACAGCAGTGCTACTGATTTGTGTGTGTTGATTGTGTGTCCTGAAGCTTTACCAAATTCATTTATTAAGTACAGGAGTCTTTTGGAGGAGTCCTTAGAATTTTCTAGATATAAGATCAAATCATCAGCATGCACAGATAGTTTGATTTCTTCTTTTCCTATCTGGATATGCTTTATTTCTTTCCCTTTTCTGATTGCCCCAGCTAGGACTTCCAGTACTATGTTAAATACGAGTGGTTAAAGTGGGCATCCTTGCCTTGCTCCAGTTCTGAGAGAGAATACATTCAACTTTTCTGTTCAGGATTACACTGGCTGTGGGTTTGTCATATATGGCTTTTATTAGTTTGAAGAATATTCCCTCTATTCCTATTTTGCTGAGAGGTTTTTTTTTAATCATGAAGGATGCTGGATTTTATCAAATGCTTTTTCTGCATTTATTTAAATGATTATATGATTTTTCTTTTTAATTATGTTTATGTGGAGGATCACATTTGTTGAATTGCATTTGCTGGACCATCCTTGCATCCCTAGGATAAAACTTACTTGATTGTGTTGGATTGCTTTTTTATGTGCTGTTGAATCTGGTCAGCTAATACTTTGTTGAGGATTTTCATTCTATGTTCATCGGGGATATTGGTCTATAGTTTTTGCTGTTGTTGCTGTTGTGTCTTTTCCTGGCTTTGATATCAGTGTGATACTGTGTTTGTAGAATGAGTTAGGGATAATGCCCTCCTCTTCAATCTTATGGAATAGCTTCAGTAAAATTAATACCAGTTCTTTGAAAGTCTAGTAGAATTTAGCTGTTAATCCATCCGATCCTGGACTTTTTTCACTAGGAGCCTTCTAATTACAGTTTCAATCTCACTGCTCATTATTGGTCTGTTCAGCATTTCTATTTCTTCCTGATTCAAGGTTGGGAAGTTGTATGTTTCCAATAAATTATCCATTTCCTCTAGATTGTTTAGGTTTTTTTTGCATAGAGTTGTTTATAATAAATCTTGGGTGAGCTTTTGTATTTCTTTCGTATCTATTGTAAGGTCTCCATTTTCATTTCTGATTGAGCTAATTTGATCTTCTCTCTTCGTTTCTTAATTAATCTAGCTAATGATCTATCAATTTTGTTTATCTTTTCAAAGAACCAACTTTTTTGTTTAATTGATTCTTTGTATGGTTCTTTTTTGTTGTTGTTATTTCAGTTAGTTCTGCTTAGTTCTGCTCTGATCTTCATTATTTCTTTTCTTTTGCTAGCTTTGGGTTTGGTTTGTTCATGTTTTTATAGTTTCTTGTGGTGTGATATTAGGTTGTCAACATGCAGTCTTTCAATCCTATTAATATAGGTCTTAAGCACTATACATTTTCCTCTGAGCACAGCTTTGGGTGTGTCCCAGAGGTTTTGATAACTTATTTCATTGTTGTCATTCATTTCAAGGATTTTTTTAAAGTTCCAGCCTGATTTCACTGATGATCTAAGGATCACTCAGGAGCATGTTGTTTAACTTCCATGTTTTGTTTGGTTTCACAAGTTCTTCTTGGAGTTAATTTCTAATTTTATTTCACTGTGGTCTGAGAAAGTGCTTGATATGATTTTGACTTTTTTGAACATATTGAGACTTGATTAGTGGCCTATCATATGGTCTATTTTGGAGAATGTTCCATGTGCTGATGAGAAAAATGTATGTTCAGTAGTTTTAGGGAGGAATGTTCTATAATATCTGTTAGTTCCATTTGCTCTAGGGTCCAGTTTAACTGCAATGTTTCTTTGTTGGCTTTCTGCCTTGATGATCTGTCTATTGCTGTCAGTGGGATGTTGAAGTCTCCCACTATTATTGTATTGCTATCTTTTTTTTTTTAGGTCTAGTAGAGTTTGTTTTATAAAACCAAAGGCTCTAGTGTTAGGTACATATATATTTAAAATTCTTGTTGAATTGGTCCCTTTATCATTATATAATAATCCTCTTTGTCTTTTTTTCACTGTTGTTAATTTTTTTATGATATTCAAATAAACAAAATTTTAATTATTTGGTGCTGATACAGTATCTTTTTAATTTAAAATAAGACAAATCCTGTCATAACTTTTGTGGTTTTCTTTTAAGCCATATGCCTCTTATTTATTTATTTATCTATTTATTTATTTTTTGAGTTGGAGTCTCACTCTGTCTCCCAGACTGGAGTGCAGTGGCCATTCCCGGCCACTGCAGCCTCAACCTGCTGGGCTCCGGCGATTCTTCCGCCTCAGCCTTCCGAGTAGCCGGAATTACAGGCATGTGCTACTATGCCCGGCTGATTTTTTTATTTATTGTAGAGATGAGGTCTCGCCAAGTTGCCCAGGTGGGTCTCGAACCCGCGGTCTCAGGCAATCCACTCACCTCAGCCTCCCAAAGTGCAGGATTACAGGCTGAGCCACCGAGCCTGGCTTCTATTTAAATAATAATTTTTAAAATGTATACGTAGAAGCAAGCCATAAAGCTGCACCAACTGAATCCTAGATCCTCTGTCCCCAGTGGCAGCCCATTCTTCGTTCTTACTGTTGTTAATTTAAAGTCTGTTTTATCTAATATGAGAATGACTACTTCTGCTCATTTGGTTTTCATTTGCATGAAGTATTTTTTATCACTCCTTTACCTTGAGTCTATAGCAGTCTTTGTGTTTTAAGTGGGTCTCTTGAAGGCAGCAGATATTAGGATTGTGTATTTTTTATCCATTCTGCCTGTCTATAGCTTTTTAGTAGGGCATTGAGGCCATTCACATTCAGGGTTAATAATAATATGTCAGGTACTATATAATTCATCATGCTGGTTGTTATGTGGTTGCTTTATTTGTTTGTTTGTTTGTTTTTTCTATTATGTTGGTATCCCATAAGGCCTGTGAGACTTATGATTTCCAGCAGCTTTCTTCTGGTGTATTTCAATCTTTTGTTTCAGTATTTAGAACTCTTTTGAGTATTTCTTGCAGAGCTGGTCTAGTAGTGACAAATTCCCTCAGCATTTGCCTGTATGAGAAAGACTTCATTTCTCCTTCATTTGTGAAACTTAGTCTACGGGATACAAGATCTTTGGATGACTGTAATTCTGTTTGAGGAGATTATAGAGAGATTGAAGGGTCCCAATCTCTTTTTATCTCTTCTGATAAGTTTACTTTGTAAGTTATTTGATACTTTTGTTTCACTGCTCTTAAAATTATTTCCTTCACATCAGCTTCACATCAGTGGGTGATTGTATGCCTTGGAAATGATCTTTTTTGCAATAAATCTTCTGGGAGTTCTCTGGGCTTCTTGCATCTGGATGTTTAAAACTATCAAGGCCAGGGAAGTTTTCCTCCATTATTCCCTCAAATAGGTTTTCCAAATCCATTGCTTTCTCTTATTCCTCAGAACCACCTATGATTCTTTCTTTTTATTTTTTGAGTTGGAGTCTCACTCTGCTGGAGTGCAGTGGCACACTCACGACCACTGCAGCCTCGACCTGCTGGGCTCAGGTGATCCTTCCACCTCAGCCTTCCAAGTAGCTGGAACTACAGGCACACACCACCACACCCAGCTAATTTTTTAATTTATTGTAGAGATGAGGTCTTGCCAAGTTGCCTGGGCTAGTCTCGAGCCCATGGGCTTAGGCAGTCCTCTCACCTCGGCCCCCCAAAGTGCTGGGATTACAGACTTGAGCTGCCACACCCAACCTTATTTATCTTAAAGAAGTCCCTTCTCTATGGCCTGCAGTCCTGGCCTGTGCTGCTGCATTTGCGTGTTTCACTCCAGGCATAAGGTATGTCCAGTATGTTTTCATCACTAGGCTGTAAGCTTCTTAGAAGAGGGACTGCCTGATGGTTTGAGGACCATGTAGGTAGAACAACAGGAGATGAGGAGGGAGAGATAAATGTGTGGTGAGCATTCAGGTAAGTGGGGGAGGGCAACGTCTTTGAAGTTGCATCTAGAATGTTGTGCCCATATAAACAAATGCAGCAGACAGCATGTTTTGCTGGAGCCACAGAGAGGCACAAGGGGGTGATGAAAGGCCTAAATGCTATTGTTGGAAGGGTGCTCAGAGACAGAACCAGAGAAGCCATTGTACCAGTGCAGCTTGAGATGAGCAGATACTTCACTGGTATAGAGGACAAAATACTGGGCTAGCCAAAGAAGAATTTGAGGGTTTTAAAATCTGGGCAATGAAGAGAACATCCCATGGCCTGGTCAAACTCTGATGTGCAAATTAATTACCTGAGACCTGGTTAAAATGCAGGCTCTGATGCATGAGGCCCACAATGGGCCTGACATGCTACATTTCTAACATGCTCCTGGGTGATATCCACGCTGCTGGCCCACAGACCATGTTGTGAGCAGGAGGCCACACAGCACCCTTGGGTGGACTGGGAGCAGTGCTGCTAAGGGGTATAGCCCTCTAGGAACACAGTGGTGGATGGATGGTATCTTTGGGTGAGGAAAGAGGTCCCATTTCACCCAGCAAACATGTCGGGGTCTGCGGCTTTGTGAGCGTGGTTGGGCTCTAGGCCCCTCTTATCCCTTGAGCAGTGAATACCCTGCAAAACCGTTGGGGCAGCTGTGGCAGAGCCACTGACAGAGACAGAATAGTCAGAGGTGGAAACCCATGTGGAGATCAGGGTGACACCGTGAGTCTGTCCTAATTGAGTTTGAGGCTGTCCCAATTGAGTGGGACATCCAAGTGAAATGTCTAGTAGCAGTTGGAGACACAGCTGGAGACCTGATTTGGGGATTGGTAGGCTCAGTGATGACATGTCACACACGAAGAAGGCAGGTTGGGGAGCGGGGGCACATCTAACCCTTGGGGACTTTTTTGGCAGGTAGCACTCTACCTCCAACATCTCTTTTGTTGTCTTGCAGGTCTCCGTTCCCTTTACTGAACGTAAGTACTCTCTGTCATTCTTCCACCCTCAAGATGCCAAGTCCCCTCCTCCTCTTCCCTTGGTCCTGATGAAGCTGGGAGGCTCAGAAGTCCTCATTCACTGGCTAAAAGGAGAGTCCGCCTGAGGCCAGAACAGCTGCACACTCAGAGCTTGCCTTTGTCCCGTTCACTCAGCCCTTAGTCAGGACCAGTCTCCTGGCCTGACCATAGCTTTCCAGGGGCCAGAGTGCTGCCCACCCACTCCCTCTGGGCTCACCTTACCCTTGTTTTCCAGGAGAATTTGAAGAGCGGGAGAAACCCCCAAAAGGAGTGTGGGTTGGAGCCAGGGCAGAACCAGGTAGAACTTTTGGGATTTGGGCCAGTCCTCTCCAGCCAGGGCCAAGCACTCAGGGACCGTTGGTGTGTGTTCCTGGGAGGGCAGAGATAGAGTACAACCTTTGGGATGAGCCAGGATGGGCGGAATCCCAGCCAAATGAATCCTAGCTCTCACTGGTCATGTGCACAGTAGGGATCATTAATAACCATCCCAAAGGTTGAGGATTCAGTGAGGGGCAGAGGGCAACGCTTTGCATGCAGAATGCATCATCACTGAGGAATCCCTCAGTCAGCAGGAGCTGCCATCCTGTGTCTTACTTGGAGCCATGTGGGAGATCGGAAAGGGTGTGAGGAGAGAGGGAAGGGGAGAAGAACTCTGAAAGCAGGAAATGTTTGAAACTGGACAGAAGCAGGGGGAAGAATGAGCCGTCTGTATCCCCCAGCCCCATCCCCGCCCCTAACTTAGGCTGCCCCAGGTGGGGAGAGCCAGGGCAAGTCTTCAGGAAGCCCCTGGGGCCCGGGCCCTCCCTGCCCCCAGCAAGTTCCGGGAAGCCCCCTCCCCAGCCCAGGGTGACAGCCACCACTGCTCCTCACCCTTCTGCACCCATCTTTGCAGAGTTTGATGGGGCGCCGGGCGGATGACAGCGGGAACGGTTGTGATCACTGGCGGAATTCTAGCGACGGTGATCCTCCTCTGCATCATTGCGGTCCTGTGCTACTGTAGGCTCCAGGTCAGTCCCCCGGGCCTGTAGCCGAAGGCAGCTGGGCCCCCTGCAAGCGCTTCTTCAGTATGAGGGCAGAAGCTGGAGGCTCACATTGGACGGAGAGAGTCCAGAGCCAGGGAAGGTGGGAGGCATAAGTCGAGAAGGCTGGGAGTTGGAGCTGGTCAGAAGGGAGCTATGCACCCCCACAGCCTGCCCCCCTGGGCCCACAGAAAGAGGAGGCTGGGCAGGTGCAGCAGGTGCGGGGACATTGGGTTGTGTCTCCCGAGCCCCTGAGGTGTCAGGAGTGACAGGAAGGTTGAAGCCTGCTGCCATCAGCCCCCAGTCCTGTCCTCAGCATGATTGTGTCCCTCCCTGTCTGCCTCGGCCACAGCCTGGAGCTATCACACTGAGGAGTAGTGGGAAGGAGAAGGGAGACAGGCATTGTCCTAGCCAAGCTTGCGAACCATGGGCCTCTGGTGTCCTTCCATCCCAGCACCAACTGAGCGCACCAGGGCCGGGGAGCATCCGCCCGCTCTCAGGCCCCCCTCTCCCCTTCCCTCAGTATTACTGCTGCAAGAAGAGCGAAGCCGAGGATGAGGACGAAGAGGAGGAGCAGGAGCACGACCTCCCCGCACTCCCCAGGGGCTCCAGCTGCAATGCCTGCAGCTCCCAAGCCCTGGACGGCAGAGGCAGCCTGGCGCCCCTCACCGGCGAGCCCTGCGGCCGGCCCTGCGGGGTGGCGGGGAGCCACTGCACCGCCTGTTCCCCACACGGCTCCCCCTTTTACATTCGGACGGCTGACATGGTGCCCAATGGGGGTGGAGGCGAGCGGCTCTCCTTCGCTCCCACATACTACAATGAGGGGGGACCCTCATCCCTCAAACTGGCAGCGCCCCAGGGTTACCCGGTGACCTGGCCGGGATCCGGGCGCGAGGCCTTCACAAATCCAAGGGCTATTAGTACAGATGTGTAAACCCTTCCACCCCCCAACCCACACACACGCGCTGATGCTGCCGCCCCCGCAGGGGCGATGGGGGCAGTGGACGACCCTCCAGCAGCCCCCAAGGGCCAGTTCTTTGGCTTTTCTTGCTCCACAGTGGAGGGTTTGCCAGGATTCAAGCTGAGGGCATTGAGGACCAGGACTGGGCCTGGCTTCAAACCCGTGTCCCAGAGGCAGGGGTCTGACAGTGGAGCCTGCAGCATTGCCCGTTTCTCTGTTGGGACAGTCCTCTGGCAGCCCCAGCACCACCGCCATTCCTTGCAGCGCCCCCGAACCCCTGACTTTGCTGGTCTGTGGAAAGTAGCTCCAGGGAGAGCTAAGCAAAGGCCCTTGGAGGCTCCTGAGTCCTGGGGAGATGAAGTGTTCATGCCTAGGAGAAAGGGGGGGACAGAGGGCAAGGGGAGACGTGAGAACTCTCAAACATTCCAGAATTTGAGATGAGGGGGGATGGCATGGCTAGGGACTTTTGCAGGGCATGCTTGTTAAGCCGGGTCCTAGAGTGCATTCACTTTGGTTACTATAGACACTGCTGTGGCTGCAGCTGCTCCCAGGGTGACGTTGATGCCTGAACATACCACCTCTCTATCTGCCCCTTCCTTGTGAAACACATCGAGTTGACTCTATAAGCTGTGGTTTTTCTGGGGACGCGGAAAGGTAACTGTCTAACCTTGTCTTTCCCAGAATCCTCTCTGCCTTAGGAACCAGCTGCCCCCTGCTGGAGATGCTTTTTCAAGTTTTTTGACCAGAATTCTAGTAGCTTAGCAAAAGAGATCTCACTGATTGTCCCTTGGGCTCTGGCCTGATGCCATCCTATGAGGATGCATGCATTCCCATTGCCAGGTACACACACACACACACACACACACACACACACACACACACCAGTCGCCACCAGTAGACTTGGGAAGCTATGCCAACTTCAGAGCTGCAGAGTGGAAGGGTCTCAGAGGTACCATCTAGAAAGAAAAGCCTGAGTCCAGACAGCATGAACAAAAGGCCCTGAAGGTGGCCAGTCCACATGGCAGCCAGCTGGCTGGTGAACAGGAAGGGCATGGTATCTCTGTGGGGCAACACTGCAAGCGGTTGAAGCCACATGAGCTCCTCCAGAGGCTGGCATTCTCCTTGGGCATCCACGCAGGACGCCACAGAGCAGGACTGCTTATACCCCCGGAGCGATGGCTCAATCCTGAGGCTCAGAGAGACGTGACTTGGCTGCCGGATTCCACGCTTGCTGCCCTCTCTCGGCTGCCCTGTTGCCCAGTCTCCTGGGTCATTTATCGTCTGGCTCACTCTAGCCCCATGTCCCTCTCCCCCCTCCCACCTAGACCTTGGCAGCGGTCTTAAGCTTTTGGGGCCAGTTTGCCTGATGAGTTGTTTAGTTGCCTCTGCAGAAGCTGGATCCTTCTGGACTGTGGAAAGTAGCTCCAGGGAGAGCTAAGCACACACACACCCCCCACACCCACACCTCCCCCCTGCCACCCACGCCTGATTCACTAAATGCTGCAGGGGTGGGGCAGGGAAAGGGCTGGTCCTTCTGCTGAAATCTTGACTTTGCATTTGCCAAAGGGCAAGGGCAGCTGGGGTGTGGTGGGAGGGACACATACCTTTTGTACCACTCTGTCCAGGCACTTGTCACCTCACATCTCAATCTGGAGCGCGCTGGGTTGAGAAGCAGAAGACCCAGACTCTGGTCACATTTTGGTCACTTTTTAGCTCTAGGACCAGTCACTCACCTCTGAGACTCCATTTTCTCCAGGGAAATGAGGCTTGCCCAGATAAACTCCAAAAGGGCCCTTTAGTACTCCATGAAGTGAGGACTTCCCAAAAAGATGGGCGGGGCCACTCCCTGTTGCTCTAATTCTTGCCGGGGGCTGAGTGATCCTGTGTACAGGGATGCTTGTTGATGGATGCAAAAACACAATAAAACACGACTAGCAGCGAAAACAACTTTAATTGTCCGTGGAAAGGCAAACCTATTTTTCTGACCCTCCTATGAGTGGCTGCAACGGTAACACTTCTCTTGCTCCAGCAAGCAGTGCTAGGTGGGGTCACAAGGTCTGTCTCCCAGTGCAGAGGGGGCGGCTTAGGATGCAGTTTTAACATACCCACCACACCACAGTCCACACTGGGCCAAGTGCAACCTCCTGACGAACTGCTGGGCCTGGCAGTGCTCCCCACGTCCTGATGACCCACCCCAGTGCCTTGCTCCCCTGGAGTTCCACAGCCTTCGTGTCCCTCCTCACCAAAAGTAGCGATGTCATCATAGCTAATGCCTTTGTAAAATTCAAGACAACCCAGTTAACTATCACCCTTCTTGTCCCTGATCGCTGGGGGTCCCTGAGTGCAAAGTATCCTGTGCAATCCCATCTCCTATAGCTCCCCCAGCCTACATCCTGTCAACCCACACATCGAAGTCAGGGTTCGGGGCATTGGAGAGAGGGTGGGCCCCAGTCTTCCCCACATAGCCCAGCCTGCTCAGGGCGCAAGCTGGACAGTCACCCAGCACCTACTGTAGCGAGGAGGGCCCCGTCAACTGCACTTTCCTTTCTATCTGTGGGGTCTGCACTCCGGGACACTATTTGTACTCGTTCCAAACGGCACCCTGAATGGGAAGAGCAGGAGGGGCCGGGAGCACTCAGGCCTCTCGCCATCTTTCACCACCTTCACTTCCCCCTCCCACAGCAGATTTCTCATCGTGCATCTTTGATAACTTGGAGTCGCAACCAAGTGAATGTCCAAATAAATGAGGACTTTGAAATAGAAATCCCACAGGGTCTTCCATTCTTCACCTGGTTTGGGGGAGGGGGCAGTTGGGCATGGATTTCATAGTGAATACTCCTTTTTGACACCCAGAACATCTCTTTCAACACTCCCCTCCTATTTACACATTAACCTCACCTTGTTGCTGGGTGTCCCCTCCTTTGAGTTGCCGAGTAAACCCCCTCCCCCCGGTGCTGTGATACTGGGTATCCCTCCTCCACCTTGTTGTCCAGTTCCCCGCCCCCACCTGTTTTCGCATGTCCCCCATTATTACCTCAGCCTGAGTTCACATCCAGGGAGGAGTTGTTGTATGTTGGGAAAGGGGAGTTGTTTGTTTTTTGGAGTGGAAGTCTCGCTCCGTTGCCCAGGCTGGAGTGCAGTGGCACGTTCACGGCCACGCCGGCGTCAACCTGCTGGGCTCTGGCAATCCTCAGCCTTCCAAGTAGCCTGAACTACAGGCGCTCGCCACCACACCCAGCTAATTTTTTCATTTATTGTAGAAATGAGGGCTTGTCAAGTTCCCTTGGTCTCAGGCAATCCTCTTGCCTCAGCTCCCCCAAAGTGCCGGGATCACAGGCTTGAGCCACTGTGCCCGGCCTGGGAAAGGTGATTTGAAGTGTAGTTGCTGCCGTCCCCTGAGGCTGAAGTAGCCCTGCCAAGGACAGCCGGCCTTACCAGCTTTGAGCCCTGCTCCCTGTGGCCTCCCCACATGGTTTAGATCAACTCTCTGAAGCCTGCAGAAATACAGAGTGTCACCCAGCCAACTCTTAGTTATGTGGCATAGGAGGGAAGACAAAGGCATCGGGACCAGAGCCTCAGCCCAAACCCGGTGGAGACTGTGAGGTGGGGAGGCATGGCGGGGGGGGGCGGCTGGAGAACCAGGAAGTAGCTCTGTGAGTGAAAGGGAGAATCCAGAGAGGACATGAGTGTGTGTGTGTACATACACATGGCTGTGTATGAGAGAGACACGCTATCCCCCACTTCAGGGCCAGGTGGGTCCTGACTGCAACTGGGTGGGCCGTGGGCAGCCCAGCCTGAGCAGCCCAGCATCAGGGCTTCCAGCCCTGCAGCGGGCCTTTCCTCTCACCAGTGGCAGCACAGCTTGCCCCCAGCCCAGGGAGCAGCTGGTTGCAGCTCCCACAGTTGTCCTCTGGGAAGAGGAACCAGGCCCTGAGGCAAGTCTCATCGCTGCACCCACTCCAATCTCAAACCACCTCTTCTGAGCGGCAGAGGAGCCAGCCCCTCCACCCCCACAGCCTCCCACCCGGCACCTCCTGAGAAAGGGCTGCCCTGGCACATCTGCTTGGCCCCAGGCTCCGTGGCAGCTCACAGCCCCAGCCCTGCTCTTCTCCCTCGTGGCCCTGGACCTCCCTCAACCTTAGCCCCAGGCCTCTGCACTCTCCAAGCCCAAAAGGGGAGGGGCTGGGGAGAGCAGAGGTATCGTCAAAGTGGCAGGCCCATCACCCTACTGCCCACGGGACTCTTCAGCTAACACAGCTCTGGCATCCTAGACACCACCAACCCATGAGTGCATCATCTAACCCAGATCCTCAAAACTTGCCACCCTGTCCCTGGGTTTTCTGTCGGCACTTCTTTCACTATAAAAACTTCTCACTGCTTTACACTCAAGTTTACAAGTGCTGCTTGGGATACTGGTAATTTCCAGGGGAAGAGCACCAAACCGTAATTGTCTAAAGCTGAAACTCCCTGGACAGCACAGCAGCAAGAGAAGGCATAGCCAGGAGTCCCCACAGCTCTATTTGCTCAGAAAAGAAGTGGCCCACACTCCATGAGCTTCGGCACTGACCCAGGCATCTCCCAGATGACAGTGACTAGGACAGCCAGCACCTCAACCACTCTCTTCAGCCTGGCTCAAGGTGCTCCCTCTTCCCCTCCTGCCTGGCCCCTCTCCACCCCTAGTCCCCCTTCCCAGCGGCCACCACTCCCCCATCACCCATGATCTCCATCTGTAGAGAACCAAGTAGTACACGAGCTCTCAAAACACACTAGGCTGAGTCGGGCTCGGTGGCTCAGCCTGTAATCCCGCGCCTTTGGGAGGCTGAGGTGAGTGGATTGCCTGAGCCTGCCTGGTTCGAGACCTGCCTGGGCAACTTGGCAAGACCTC